>CAJQZJ010001638.1:1561635-1581862 GCA_907164525.1 Lophiomys imhausi
TCTCTCTCTCTCTCTCTCTCTCTCTCTCTCTCTCTCTCTCTCTCTCTCTTTCTCCCTGTTTGTCAGTCCATTTCTCACATTTTACCATCTCCTTCCTTTTCCCATTCTCTCAGCTACAACATAGCTTCTATAAGGAAAAGCCTTTCACCTGCTTTGTCCACAGTGATAGTGTGGCTACTGACAGAAAGCAGGGAGGAAAACATTCAAGCTTTTTTCATGGCCCTCCTGGCACCAGGACTCCAGTTCTGGTCTATTTAGTGTTTGCTACATAAGAGTTAATTAGTGATGTTGCTCAAAGGACTATCTTCACCCTGAAGAATGCCATGCAAATGCCAAGACTTATTCCCATTGGAAGAGCACAAGGCCTCCAGGAGACCCAGGAGTGGTGCAGTCATCTAGGGCCCAGCTTAAGCTGTCCGTTGGCGTGCTCTGAGCACTCAGCTATAATTCAGCCAATTCCTTGACACGCACCCTCTTATTGCCTTATAATGTTTTCATCGAGTTACGGCTTACAACAGATCAGGACAAGCCTAAGTAAAAACAGAGATCTGCTCTGTCAGTGGAATGTGTCCAAGCTGACAGCAGAGCAACACCAAAGTCTGCTGGGGGCTTAACAGAAACCATTCCTTCTATTTGGTTTGGAAGACTCTGTTGACCCTAAATAAGACAAATGCAGAGTCTCAAGCTCAGAGATTGAGTTTGCTCAAATGTCCCATTAGAGTTGAGGAGCTGGGTTGACTTTTTTTTTTTTTAGAAGGAAAAATGCAAAATAAGAAGGAGAACTTCTATCTGAGAAGGCAACGGGGGTGTGTGTGTGGTGGTGGTGGGGGGGGGCCCGCAGAATGCTTTTAATGGATGGAAGGAAGGAAAGAGGGCATCCATAAGCCTTCCTAGTCTTAAGGTAATTCACCCTAAGCAATAATTTATCAACCCATGAGGAAAAAAAAAAATCTAGACAGAAGCATTACTGTGTTTCTTGGCAACATAGCGAGGCACATCCTCTTGGGTAAAGGCAATGACTTGGGTACTTTTCACAATCCTGACATTTGCATACTATTTTATGTTTTATAAAGCCCCACTTCTGGGCCTCACACTTCTTCGAAGGATACAAGTCAAGGAACACAGCTCCCATTTAACGCTGGGGGAAAATAATGAAGATTCAAAGAAATGAAATATTCTAACTTGCACCATTAATTGATTGCTGCCCAGAAAAGCTTATTTGGTTGGCATGATAATACTATTCCAAGTTCACGTTGTCTGATACAGCGGCCCTTAGCTATACAGGGCCCTTGAGCACTTGAGGTAGGGCTAATGTGACAGAGATAAGAAAGAGAAAAAGATTTAAACATTCTGCTTAAGTTTTGGACAATACAAGTGTTGGGTAGCTGGGGATATTGACTAAGAACGGCCAGTCGACGCCTAGACTTTCTTAGTTTGAGCAGGTTCAAACATTTCTTAATGAAAATAGGAAATGAAATTTGCTGAGAATACACCCGCCTTAGGAACAGGTAAAGTGGACTGGGTCCCAGAGGCCCCCTTCCCCTCGTGAGCTCAGCCACTTCTCACACAAGCCTGCCGAACTCCCACAGCTACTAAACTCCCACGATAAAGCGTGGGGGTGGGGAATCTGGCTACCATTAGGCTTGCTATATTATGATCCTTTTCTTTTGTGGCTTCCATATTCTTAAAGCAAGACAAAAGACCTCAACTCACCATACTCTAGGACAATAAGCACCTAGTTAATTTCTGTCACGGCTCAGAGGATAGAATATTTCTTTTGCAGTGAGGAAGGTTGCCCTGTGAATTAAGGCAATTCTTTTGGGAGGGTGGAGGAGCATTGAGCCAGGCCCCGTATTTCCCCACTAAATCCCCAGGTCTGAGAACATATTGGTACTTAGTACCACAGAAGCAAGAAGCAAAGTTATACCTGGACGTGGTGGGGGTCTGAGGACTTTTGGGTTCATTTTGTTTGTCTCTCCAACAACCTTGTAGACTTGGAATTATTAGAAGGCAGTTTCTTTTTTTTTTCCAACATTTATTTATTAATTCAAGTTACATCCTGATCACAGCCCCCCTCCCTCCTCCCCTCCCAGTCCCACCCTCCCACTCTCTAACTCCTCTCCCATTTATCCTTCTCCTCCAGTGTAGGGCCCCCCCCACATATCAGACCCCCTCAGTTCATCAGTCCCATGGGGGCCAAGAGCTTCCTCTTGCCCTGGGACCTGACATGGCAGCTCAGCTAAAGTAAAACACCCCACTAACAGGTAGCAAAGCCCATCACTGAGACCGCCCCTGCCCCACTTGCTAAGAGATCTGTATGATGACTAAGTTGGATATCATCTATATTTGTTTTGGAGAGTCTAAGTCTGGTCTAAGCTTCTTTCTTCTTCTTTTTTGGTTAGTGGTTCAGTCTCTGTAAGCTTCTAGGGGCCTAGGTTAGTTGGTTCTGTGATCTTCATGTGTTTTTCTTGACCCCTCCTGATCTCTCTATCCCTCCTCCCTCTCTTATATAGGACTCCCAGAGCTCCAACTAATGTTTGACTGTGTGTCTCAGCATCTCCTTTGTTCTGATGCTAGGTGGAATTTCTCGTAGGATGGTTGTGCTAGGTTCCTGTTCCTTTGGGGCTGTGGGTTGTAGGATAGTTATCCTGTACTATATGGCTAACATCCAGTTATAAGTGAATACACGCCATGTGTATCTTTCTGGGTCTGGGTTAGGTCTCTCAGGATGAGCTTTTCTAGTTCCATCCATTTGGTTGCAAATTGCATGGTTCCTTGTTTCTGATAGCTGAGTAGTTTTCCATTGTGTAAATGTGCCACAATTTTGGAGTTTTTTAAAAAATACATTCTTCGGTTGAAGAGCTTCTGGGTAGTTTCCAGTTCCTAGGCCAGCCCCAATCAGCATTGCATATACATTGTCAATACTCCCATTGCCTCGGGAGGATTTAAACTGAGATTTCTGTGAAAGAGACAAATTGGCTCAGAGGTCCAAGTGTGTTCCTCTAAAGAAGGCTGTAGATAAAAGCAGTTAGAGGCCAAGTACACTGAAGCTTGGTGGTAGATTCCCCCAAAACAAAATTGTCTGTTTTCTGTTGCTAGAACAAAACACCTGAGAATGCATAAAGAAAGGAAATACAAGGTCAGCAGACCTTATTGATCTGGTGAGTTATTTGGGGATTATCATTATTATTACTATTAATTGTTCACACAGCATATAACATGTTTTGATCATATTCACGTATACATGCACATTATCCTCTCTCACTAAAATTGCTCTTGGGAGTACAAACTCATTCTCAGAGACCACCATAGTTAGAATTTTATTGCTGTGAGGAGAGACCACTACTAAGGCAACTCTTATAAAGCAAAGCATTTAATTGGGGCTGGCTTACAGTTTCAGAGGTTCAGTCCATTATCATCATGGTGGGAAGCATGGCACAGCGTTAGACAGACAGGGTGCTGGAGAAGGAGCTGAGAGTTCTACATCTGGATCCGCAGGCAGCAGGAAGTGAATTCCACACTAGGCCTAACTTTTAGCCTCACTAGTGATACTCTTTATCCAATGGTCATAATACTCTAATAAGGCCATACCTCATAAAAGTTCCACTCCCTATGAGTCTATGGGGGCCATTTTTATTCAAACCACCACAGAGACCACTACCGATCCTTCCCACGCATGCTACCCCTAATCATTTCTCACAAGGTTCTACCTCTTGATCATTCCACCACCTCTTAATATCATCACATTGAGGACCATGCTTCCAACACCAGGAACCCTTGAGGGACATATTCGATCCATGTCCAAGCCATAGTGTATGTCTGCTACAGGTGTCTGCGGCCAGACTGGCTTGCTCACTGACCCGTGTAATTAGCAGTCTTCCAAGTAACTGAAGATGTTGAGAACAAAAGATTTGATGCGTCAGAGTTGATTCAGAAGGTAGGGTTGGTTGCAGACCATGGCTTAGATATGTTAAGACCTGAGTCCTGAGTCCTTTTAAGGGCTCCCTGACCCACTGCAGCTCCAGGCTATTGTGACTCCACATTCTTCAGTCCCGACTCATGGATTCAGACATCTGTCTGGGTTTTGGGTTAGGCTCACCTGCTGTCTGAAAGGCCCGAGACCCACAAAGAGAGATGGGTGGAACGATTCCAAGCAGCTGAGGGAGACTGATGAGACTAACAAGTTGGCAGAAGCACTTTCACTGACTCTCCCTTCATGAGTACCTTCACCACTATACAAACTAGAAAGCAAGGCTGGAGAGAACTTGTTGGGCTCCTGAATGACTGAGTCTGGCTCAAATCCAGCCCTGAGTCCAAAGCTCCTTTGGACCTGGGACCTTGGACAAGTCATCTACCTTCCCAGGTTCTTCCTTAACTAAGTACACATGGCCGCTGGGCCAATGGCTGAACTATAGTTGGCAAAAGACAAATTAGAAAGCAGTACACACACTGGCAAATAAACAATGAAAAGAGGTCTCCTTTCTCTTTGATGCTTAATTCTGTTTTTGTCTTGGTGTGCATGTATATATTACTTTGAGGGAAGGGTGGGAACCAGGGTCAAAAATAGAGAGAGAGAGAAAAATCCACATTTTGTGATCATTTTTAGGAATGAAACTCATATTCATGGGTAGCCAAATACAGTGAAAAAAAAAAAACCCATAGTTTCTAGCTAAGTATAGCTTACTTAATCAGCAGCAGCATAGGCCAGGCTGGCCACAAGCATGGGCCCACTGTGAAACCTGCCTTGTGGTCCCAGCTCAGGAACTAGGGTGGGCAGAAGGCACTGCTGAAGGGGCAGGGAGCCTGGCTCCTCTGGAGTTTTATTTTGGGTAGTTGACCAAAGCCCCAAGGTCCTACAAAGTCACAGTCAGATTCACTGAACTTTTATCCAAGGCCAGACTCTCACGAAGCCCACAGCTGTACATTAAAGAAATTAGCTGCTTTAAGAGAAGGGTGGATGTTGATTAAGTCCTAGGGGATGCTGGGATCAATTACTGCCAAGCAAGGACCATATATGTTATCCTTTTCTTAAAGGAGATGAAAGTGCCATGTTGGATATGTCTGGCATGCCATGAATTAGGAGTTATTTATTTATTTTTGCTTTAATTAAAAAAATACATGTATGTTGGGGGGGATGTGCACACAAGTGCAAGTGGAGTCCCAGGGGGTTGCAAGCAAGTTGGGTGCTGGGATCCAAACTCAGATCTTCTATAAGAGCAGTACATCCTCTTGACTACTGAGCCACATTTCCAGCCACGTGATTAAAAACATATTTGCAAAATCAATGAACATAGGATTTGTTATCTTTTAGTCTATTGTGTTAACCCCAATGCTAAGCTATGAGCTGTTCAATATTGTGAGAACGAACACCAGGGCATCATTGCATGACTATCCTCTCTGTGTAGGTGGTTTCGATAGAATGTGTTATCATGGGAAATTATAATGAGTTTAAAGCAAAGGGAATCCTGGTAGTCTATCCAGTGCAGAGGACCCTGAAGCCAGAGCAGACTCCATGTCTGGCAATGTGGGTTTTACCAGGGCCAGGTGAGGATGTTGCCTTCATTCAGAATATTCTGATTGATCCTCGGGATTCTCAAAGAGGGGTCTGGTATTCGGCAAGGTGGTGACCTGACCTCTTGGGAATGTCTTGTCCATCAGGAAGTCAGCAAAGATTTTTTGGCAAAGGGATAAAAAGAGAGTGTGTCAAGTGTATGAATTCAGGGCAGCCAACAGTCTACTGTAAAAGCAAAAGGCAGCGTAGACAAGAGCAAAGGGGCGTGAGCAGCTCAACAAAACTTTATCAATCAGCAGTGCTGAGGGGCGCAACGATCTGGTTCACAGCCGCAGCCTGTCAGCCTCGGTTGGGAGGAAGACAATAAACTGAAGACATGTACTCAAGTATAAGCACCATGCTAGAAGAAGTGACTTTAAGCCCGAACAAGTTACTTCAATAAGCTTTAAAAGTTGGTCTTTTAAAATAATGAAAGAAATGCATTTATTTGTTTGTTCGTTCATTTATATGAATAAGAGAACACACAAAAAAATGGACTCTCTCACAACACAAATCTGTTGTGGTAGACCAATTGGGTTGGATAATCTGACTTTCTTTTTTGGGGGGTGTGGCTCAAGGTATATTTTTTTTTTTTCTCAAAATTTATTTCTTCCAGTTACAGCTCAATCACAATGCCCTTCCTCCTCCCCCTCCTGGTTCCACCCTCCTGCTCTCTTCCCCATCACCCTCCCATCTACTTTTTAAAAAAATTTAAAGTGTATCTTGCCCCCCAACAGCTCCTCCTTTTAGTACAATAAATGGTTCTTTTTCTTATAACAATAAATCAATACAAAGCAATAAGAACAATTAGGCCACAATTATGAAAATTATAAGGTATAACATACTTTCCCAATGTCCAGTCCATATTATCTATCTATCTCAATGAGTTTATAGTTCTATACCTAAATCAGTTTCCATCCTAACTTGCATTACCAAATAAAAAATATCTTCTTAGACCTAGAACATCCTTTTAATTCCTAAGCAACTTAAAACTTTAACTGTGAGACTATAACTATCTAGTCTTCAACCACATCAGAGACCTGAGAAGGCTAAATATACCTGAGAAAACAGGAAGTGTAGAGTCAGCAGCTTCTAAAACTAAGAAATGACAGACAACTGGCTGCCTGGACAGTCCCCAATTACTCTCCATACATTAGAGGATCTATCTTCAGCCTCTTGGCCCAGTATCTCTGACAGACATTGATTGTAAAGCAGGAATTATGAAGGACTTGCCTACCCTGTCTTGGCAGAGCTAGGCTGTCGACTTACCTGCTTCCAAGTTTTGTCCTTTTCAGAGAGCATTCTGTCTACAGTTGAAGCAAGGGATTTCTCTTGCCCAGTGACAGGCTTGCCACTAATGCTGCCATCTCCAAATGGAGATTCTTCAAAGCTCATCATCTACTTGGAGTAGTTTTGAAGTTTTGGCCTTTTGATAGCAACTGTCACAAACTGTTTAGGATAATTGAGAAATGCAAACTAATAGTCATTCAACCATGTCATTTTGTTAGGTACTAGCATAGTGTATCACAGATGTTTTCTAAGTTAAGCAGAAATCAAGTTGCTAAGGGACAAACATTTGCTTATCCAAATATATGGAGATAGATAGGTGGTCTTCAAAAACCTCAAGAGATCTGTAGAACATGGCATTCAAAGACATTTTCTTAATTTAAGATTTTTTGATATTGACACATGTCAGCTCCTGACATAACCTGACTTTCCCTTATCCCTTTCTTCTTTATCACCTTCCATCACAGTGGTTCAAAAGCCAACATGCCCAGGTCTCTGTTGTATTTATTGTTATTAAGAAAAGGAGCCTTTCGTTAGACTTAAAGGGGGAGATGTTGAGGAAGGTCTGATAGACTGATTTCAATGCTGAGATCTGGTTACTGCCCCTTCTGAGGCATTCTCTTGATTGGTTAATAAAAGTCACTTATGGCCAATTAGATAGGCAGAAAAAGTATAGGAAGGTGGGACTTCTTGTACTTAGAACAGGAACCCTGCATTTTACATGGAGCATTAGTTCATTCCACCAGGAGACATAGAAGCAGATAGATGTGTTTGAGAATGCTGGAAGGTAATCGCAGGCACATGGCGGTTTGGGATTAGGTGATCCAGGTTAACTTAGAGTAGCTAATCGAGACTCTGCCCAGCTAAGGGCTAAGCATTGATACATTAGAAGGTCTTGTTGTATTTAATTATTGGGGAAAGGACCATGGCAGCTTATAGGCACTCAGTCCAAGCAATCCAGGGCTGTCAGACACCCAGACTCCCATTGAACTCTGGCGAATCTCCCGCCAAGCAGCCGGTAATTCTACGAGCCTAATATAACAACTTATATTACTTAACAGAGTTTAGGTTACAGGTGGTGTAGACCACCCTTGGTCCCAGGGCTCTTTCCCCAGGGTAAATCAGGCCAGGCCCATCAGCTGATATCCTCCCAGGCTGCCCGCTGCTCTGCCAAGCTTCTGGCTGCTCCGCCATCCTAATCTTACAGCTTATACTTATTAATAAATACACGTGGTAATTAAATTGCAGTTTCAGTCCCCTCACTGCTTACAGTGGATTAACATATGATTTATAAATAGCTAAAGGAAGACTAATGTGATGGCTCACTGGGCAAAGATACGTACTTCCAAGCCTGATGGCCCACGCCCCATCCCTGTGTCCAACATGATGGAAGGAGCTGACTCTTCTCAACTGTTCTCTGACCTCCACATGTGCACCATGGCATGTGTGCATCTGTACATATAATGAGTAAAATGCAATAATTTAAAAAAATGCAAATAGCATTTTTAGAGGGAATTTGTGGGTTGGAGAGATAGTTCAGTAGTTAAGAAAACTTGCTGTGCAAGTGTGAGTACTTGAGTTAAGATCCCCAAAATCCACTCAAAAAGCTGAGTGTACACCCTCCCCCCCACACATACACACACATGCATACACACATACACACATACGCACACACATGCACACACGCATACACATGCACACACACAAACACACATGCACACACACATACACACATGCACACACACATACAACATGCACACACAAACACACATGCACACACACATACACACATACGCACACACATGCACACACACATACACACGCACACACATACACACATGCACACATGCATACAAACACATAAACACATACATGCACACATGCATACACACATACGCACATGTGTGTGAACACACACACACACACACACACACACACTTGTAACTTCAGTCCTTCAGTAAGGGCAGAGACAAGATTTTGAGGGGCTAGCTTGCCATGAGCCTAGCTCCAGGTTCAGTGAGTGACCTTGTCTCAAAGGAATAAAGAGGAGAGGGTTAGAGCAAGGCACCCATTGTCCTCCTCTCACTCTATGCTCACACATGAATGTGTACAACACACATACTTGTGTATACATTATGCATACATACATTCACTCATATACACAAATAAGAGGGGGATATTTTTATGGGCATGTTGTAGGTGTTAGGAGGACCCAAGAATAGTTTTTTCTGATATAAGGAACACACTGTTTTGGAAGGTTTTCTTTCTTTCTTTCTTTCTTTGTCCCTATAAGAGTTAGTTTTAATTGTTGACTTGTCACAATTTATAAACACCAGGGGAGAGTCTCAATGAAAGATTATATAAATTGGTGTGGTGGTTTGAAAAGGAATGGTCCCCATAAGGTCATATATCTGAATACTTAGATACCAGGGAGTGATGCTATTTGAAAAGCATTACCCTTGTTGGAGGAAGTGTGTCACAGGGGATGAGTTTTGAGGGTTCAAAAACCCATGTCAGGCCTAGTGTCTCCTCTCTCTTGGCTTCCCCAGCACGGCACCTGCCTATCTCCACGCCCCCTGCTGTGATGATGGACTGAGCCCCCGAAACTATAAACAAGCCCCAAATTAAATGTTTTCCTTTATAAGAGTTGCCTTTGCCGGGGTATCTCTTCGCAGTGACTAAGACAAACCAGTTGTGCTGTATGTCTGAAGGGGATTAGCTTGGTTATGTTATTACAGGGGGAAATACCACTCTGTGGACGGCACCATTCCCTAGGAAGGGCATCCTAAAGATCAAAACTTATCTACACGAAGAAAAATTACACTTAAGGAGTTCTTTTCTCCATAGAATTACCCAAGAAAATGTTTCTCCAGGGTCAGTACACAGAAACTGGTATGGCCATGGTCCAAAGGAACAAGGTGGTCTTCAAGGTGGCGGCAGAAGTTAGCCGTGTTGTAAGTTCTAGGCATATGGCACTGGTTTTGAAGGCAAAGGCAGTGTATGTGATGTTTTGAATTAAGAAGCCACGGTTCTGGTTACCTGGGGCTGAATAATCAGCTGATTAACAAGAGAGCAAAACCATTAATGTGAAATCTTCGCTTTGCTAGGACAACGGATGCCAGTTAGCTGGAGCTGAGAAATGGGCCCGGATTAAGAAGACATCAGTAGCATGGAAGAGAAATCTTCTAAAGCATTTGTTCGGGGTCAGCACACAGAAGTTGTGGTCCAGAGTTGGTCAAGATTCCACTTTGTGCTGGCAACTGGATTTGGTAATATGTGAGAATTTCCCAGGTGGTACTGGTTTTGAAGGCATGAAGGGGTCATGGAAAGGAGCCGAGGCTTAGCACTGGGAGAAAAAACAAAAAACAAAAAAACAAGAGGCCATTGATGAAGGTGCAGCCTCAGTGGCAGTAAAACTCCTGAGATTGAAGGGATCATTGGAAGACGTTGAGGCTTGGCACCATGTGTCAGAATCAGAGTCCCAGAAAGAGCTGAAGAGAAACTATTGGTGAAGGTGCAGCCAGGTTCCACGGGAGACCACAGAATACTGGAGATGACCACTGTGCTGGATGGTTTTATACCAACTTGACACAAACTAAAGTCATTTGAGAGGAGAGAACCTCAAATGAGAAAATGCCTCTTTAAGGCACTTGTTAGTGGGACACTTCACCCGAGTGGAGCTGCCATGTCGGGCCCCAGAGCAAGGGGAAGCTCTTAGCCCTCATGTGACTGATGAACCGAGGGGGGCTGATACGTAGGGGAACCCCAAACCGGAGGAGTAGGATAGATGGGAGTGGGGGTAGAGGGTGGGAGAGTTGGACTGGGAGGAGGGAGGGGGCTGTGATGGAGATGTAACTTGAATTAATAAATAAACATATTAAAAACAACAACAACAAAAAGACTGTAGGCAAGCATATAGGACATTTTATTGACTAGTGATTGATGGGAGAGACAAACCCCACCGTGAGTGGAGCCATCTCTGGGCTGGTGGTCTCCTGGTCCTATAAAAAAGCAGGCTGAGCAAACTATGAGGAGCAGGCCAGTAAACAACACTTCACCGTGGCCTCTGAATCAGCTCCTGCCTCCAGGTTCCTACCCTGTGTGAGTTTCTGCCCTCCTTGCTTTTGACAATGAACCGCTGTTATATGGAAGTGTAAACCAAATCCACCATTTCCTCCCCAAGTTGCTTGTACTCATGGTGTTTTATCATAGCAATAGTAAATGTAACCAAGATAGTCACCAAGGACAGCAATCACTGTGGCATGGAGCTGGCCTATGTGGTGCTACTATGTGCTCTGCGAATAGCAGAGCCAGAGATGTAGAACTGATCAGGCCTTTTGGAGTCCAGAAGTTTATGAATATGTCCCAGATGTGAGACATTCAACTATAAATTTTAGTTTACAGTGCTAGATGATGGTTTTGCTTTGACCTTATTACGACTGTCTCCTGGTTCTTCCCTCTTAAAGTAATAAATCATTTAAATTTTATTTTATTTTATAGAAGCTCAGGGTTGAGAGATCTGGTGGATTGATCAGAATGCCCCCCTCCCCATTCCCATATATTTGAAAGCTTGATTCTCAGTTGGTGGTACTGTTTAGGAAGAATTAGGAGGTATGGACTTGGAGGAGCTGTGTCACTGGGGGGTAGTGGGCTTTGAGGTGTCAAATAACTCCATTTTCACTCTTTCCACCTAATGGTTGTGTTCAAGATGTGAGCTGGTGAGCTGCTCCAGTGCCATGGCTGTTTGCCTTCTGCTACGTTCCTCACCATAATGACCATTGACTTATAGAGAGAATCTCTTGTTCACTGTATGGAAGCATCACCTTTTAATAAAAAGCTGGTGGCCTATTAGTTGGGGCAGGAAATAGAAGGTGGAACACAAAGCTTAGAAGAGGTAACTAGCCATGTGGCATACATAGAATAGAATAAACGAGATAATTAAATTATGAGCTAATTGGGGAACAAACCTATGGCTTAATTATATATTCATAATAATAAACATTGAGTCATTCCAGGAGCTGGCACATGTGTGGAAAAACATGTGGTTACAGATTACTTTATTTCATGGTCTCTAACCCCTGAAACTGTAAGCCCCAATTAAACTTTTTCTTCTATAAGCTGACTTTGTCATAGTGTCTTATTAGTATAATAGAAAAAATAACTAAGACAAGAGTGGTTGGACATTTTAGAGTCTTTGGATATTTTAGAGAAACTTTGGATATTTTGAGGGATGTATGGATGTTTTAGAAAAACTTGAAACCTTGAAAGAGACATTGGATGTTTTAAAGAGTTTCAATTTGGAAATGTTGAAATTTTTAAAGACTGTGGGACTTTTTTTAAAAGTTAGGACATGTTTTATAGATCTTGGGAATGAACAAGAAAGGAAAGGTTATGGTTTAATAGTGATTTGTTTGTATGTCAAGTTGATAAGGGATCAATCATGCTGGTTGGTTTTTTTTGTCTAGGAAGAGGAAATCTTAATTGAAACCAAAAAGTTCCCATAAAATTGGCCTGTAGGCAATCCTGTGTGGTATTGCCTTGAAGAATGATTGATGCGGAAGAGCTGAGCTCACTGTGGGCAGTGCCATTCTTGTGTATAAGAGAGCAGACTGAGAAAACCATAGCAAGTAAGCTAGTAAAACAACATTCCTCCACTGTCTCTTCTTAAGTTCCTGCTTCCAGGTTCTTGCCTTGGGTTTCTGCCCTGACTTCACTCAGTGAGATGAGTCTATAAGATGAAAGAAATCCTTTTCCTTTCCAAGTCACTTTTGGTCATGGTTTTATCCCAGCAATAGGAACCCTAACTATGGCATACCATTATTCTTTTTTCTCCCCAAAGATTTATTTTTAATCACTTGTACATGCATATGTCTACACTGCAGGTGGATTTCTGTATATGTAAGAGCTGCTGCAGAAGTGAGGGAGTCCAGAAGAGGGTGTCAGGTCCCCTGGATCTGGAGATACATGCAGTTGTAAGTCTCCTAGAGTGGATTCCAGGAACCACTTGGGTCCTCTGCAAGAACAGTATGTGCTTAGAACTGTTGAGCCATCTCTCCAGCCCCGCCCTTGTTCTTCCATGTTCAAGTAAGAGCATTTATGGTGCCATCATATGTTTCAAACATGTAACTTGTTTTGAGATAGGAACTCATAGTTAAGAAACTTTGGACTTTTAAAACATTAGAATTTTTAAAAGACTGTAGAATTTTTTTTTTTTTTTTTTTGGTTTTTCGAGACAAGGTTTCTCTGTGTAGCCCTGGCTGTCCTGGACTCACTTTATAGACCAGGCTGGCCTCAAACTCACAAAGATCCACCTGCCTCTGCCTCCCAAGTGCTGGGATTAAAGGCGTGCGCCACCACCGCCCGGCTTGACTGTAGAATTTTTAAAGTTGGATTGTAGTTTACATTATGGGATAAACATGAGGCTCTGGGGACAGTGAGTGGAAACTTGTGGCCCTTAAATGACGTGCTTGTCTGTCCAGTTGATAAGGGGCAGAGCTGTGAGCATCAGTTTGTCAACTTGATGCAATCTAGAGTCACCTGGGAAGAGTCATCTTAATTATGTCAACTGTAAGTCGGAAGACATGCCCATATGGCAGCATTATTCCCTGGCCAGGGGATCCTGTATAAGAATGTGGAAAGTGAGATTAGCACAACCGTGCGTGAATGCATTTCTCTTTGTTAACTGGTTTTGGGGTATGATATAACTAATTCCCTCGAAGTCCTGCTGCTGTGACTTCTCGTGAACTGTAACTTGGAACCATGAGTTCAACTTTTCTACCCTAAGTTGCTTTTGCCGGGGTATTTATTTTACCACAACAACATGAAAGGAAACTAAGACGATTTCTTTCTTCTTTTCTTTCTTTTAAAACTTGGAATATGGGTACAAGCCCTAGAGCTACAGCATCTGATCTGCCACTTTGAAGGTAGAAGCTGACAGACTAAGTCCTTTTCAGAGGAAAGAAAGATGTTGGACTTAGAGTGTCACCAAACAGAGGCACCATTGTCCTGAACTGCCAGCTCTTCTTCTCACTATTTGTTTAAGCTGTTACTTGGTTGTCAAAGTAGAGAAAAAAATTCTGGATTTTACACGGAATCACTAAGATCTTGCAAAATAGGCATGTTGGGAAACTGTAGCCCCTTGTCTTCCTTTTGAGTGACGTCTCAGCTAAGTTTCCTATTCACTGTGTGGGCGGGGAGTTCTTTGCTTTTGAGTAACAACGTCTGCTTGGTGCTGTGCTTCCAGCTCAGTGTAAATCTTCTTTTGCATATGGAGGAAGATTCTGGCCCCAAATTGGCAACTGGGGTGAGACTTTAACATGTAGAAAGTAGCTTGGTAGCAATCTCAAGTTGCGTTTGTTTTTCCATAACATTTCTACCACTGTGTTGTAAGTCACTTCTCCTGTTAAACAGATGATGCCAAGTGAAGGAGAACTTCAGTGTTTTGATGAATGACTTGCTTGCTGCAGAATCACTTCGGTGAAAATGCAGATGTCTGAAGACAGGGTAGAGGTGGATGACCGGCTTCTGGACCACAGAGCACTAAAAGAAGTGCTCTAAGATCTATGTTCCAAAGAGCAAATAATGTAACCAAAGGCGAGGGGCTTGGTCTTGGGCTTTAGGGCCCCATTTTAAGATGTACTGTCAGGATTTCAATTTAACAGCTCCTATGCCTAGGCTAATATGTTGTGGCAAATTTGTTCAGGTGGCCTCTGAGAAACTAAAGGGTTAGGAGACAATTCAGGGACCAGCTTCCCCAGAAAGGAGGAGGCTAAGATTCACAAGAAATAGGTGATACCTGGTGGAGTTGTCACCAGAGCCCAGCTTTCACCATAAAGTCACAGCTTGGATGGAGAGGTGCCCTGTTGTCTTCTGAGCCAAGGGTATTTCGTAGTCTTCCTGGGTCAAGGGTGGGGGCACCACCAAGACAGATTTCAGAAACTGGCTCCCTCCCGCTGTGCTGGGTCAACTTAGACTCCAGATTGCTGGTTGTTGCCATCTGTTCATTTCCAGGACCCTTCACATTCCAGACAACAGCCTCTTTCCAAAGCAAAGCTGCTCAGGCTCATTTGGAGTCTGTAATTGTGGCTTTTCTAAACCGCATTCAAAACAGTGCATCTAAGAACAAAGACAAGTCACGGATGTCTAGTTGCAGTCCAAGAGAAGGTCAAGGATCAGGAAGGTCTTCTGAGGCCAGCTTCTGGTTGCAGGCATGCCTCCGCTGACTGATTAAGTCTTCCCGGTTATTTTACTTTTTAGAAATTTATTTATTTTGTGCCGGGCACACTGGAACACACCTTTAATCCAACACTCAAGATGCAGAGGCAGAGGCAGGCAGATCCCTGTGAGTTCAAGTCCCACCTGGTCTACATTGTGAGCTCCAGGAGAGCCAGGGCTACATGGTGAAACCTTATCTCAAAGACAAAAAAAGAATCCAAAAGATTTATTTATTTTGATTTTATGCTTATGTGAATTTTGCCTGCGTGTATGTGTGTGCACCATGTATGTGGCTGTTTCCCATGGAGGTCAGAAGAGGGTATAAGGAACCCCTGGAACTGGAATTGTAGACAGTTCTTAGCTGCCGTGTGTGCTTCAGAATTTTGCATTCTCAGAGGACCACCTGCCTTTAAACTATCGTTTTAGTTTTGGAGAAGGTCACCTTGAAGGTCAGGATCATCTCTATATTAAACAAATAGGGTGACTAGTATTTCTCTATATTCTTGTTTGTTTTTGTTTATTCAGTGCAAGTTCAGCAAACTATGACCCATGGGCCAAAGCTGCTCCATAATCTTTACAAACATTTAATATACAACCTTCTATTGGAACATAGCCATTCGACTCTATTTTGCGCATGTGCTTTTGAGTTAAATGAAGAAAACCTAAGCAATGAGTGTGATGATTAATCTCAATTGTCAACTTGATGGGATCTAGAGCCACTAAGGACAAGCCTCTGGGTGGGTCTAGGAGGATATTTCTAGAAAAACTTAACTGAGGTGACCTCAGAGTGGGAAGTACCTGAACCCAGATATAAAGGGGTCCAAGGAAAAAACAGCCCTGCCTGCTTGACTTGTCTACTGGCTGGTAAATGCTACCTACTGCTTCCACACTCCACTCCCTTCCAAAGTGAACTGAAGGCAAGTGACCCTTCAGGGATCCTCCAGGCCTTCAGTGCCAGCCCAAAATTGCTGAGGCTGTGCGTCCAGCATCTTTTCTGCTTCTCTCTATGCAGAGAGCTGTTGTTCAGCAACTTGGCCCCTACTGCATGCACGCATCTACTGAGTCCTCTTTTATACACTGGGAATATTCTGTCGGATCTCTTTCTCTGGAGGACTTGCCTAATTCAATAAACAAAGACTCCATGGTCTGGGAAAAAAAAAAAAAACTGAAGTAGTTACTGTGTGGCCCTGTGAAGACTAAGTTTGCTAAGTCTTGGCTCAGAAGAACTGAATGCAGAAACTGTTAGGAAATCATGTAAGGAAGCTGAATGGGAGCATGGTCATTACCAGTTGCTAGATGAATACCTCCCAAGAGGATGAATTAATGAGAGAGAATGTAAACAGGTTTCCAAGACACATGGTTATCTTGGTGCATTTTGGGTAAGGGCCATTTGTAAAGGAAGGTGATTTACCAGTTATTGAGGCTTACTTTAGGCTCTCTTGGGCAAGTTACACTCATGGTGAATTTTAGGCTCCCATAGCAGCCTAGTGTGCACGAAGTTTTATCAATGCATGAACTCAGTGGAGGTAAAATTTTTGTTTACAGACTTTTTCTGTCATTTTGGGCTCTTGCACTGATCCATGTGATTAAACCACCCAATTTTTTTTGATGAATAATACAGATTTAAAAAAAACTATTCAGAGAGAAGTTACTTATTTTTATGTGTGTTCTGGGGGAGACATACGTGCATATATATATGCAGAGAGAATACACGCTCTCACACCTATGTGGAAGCCAGAGGAGGATGCTGAGTGCCCTGACTTATGACTCTCAGCCTTAGTCTCTTAAAGCAGGGTCTTTTCCTGAACCTGGAGCTGGGCTGGTAGCCAGGAAATCCCTGAGGGCCTGTCTCGCTCTTCACAGTGCTGAGCTAACAGGTACACATATGGCCACGCCTGGCTTGGGGCAATCGGGGAATCAAACTCAGGTCCTCATTCTTGTGCAATGTCTTCCCAGAAACAATATGAAAGTTTTTGTATATTCTTCATACAACATCTTATATCCATAGTACAAGTATTAAAAACAAGAAAATGCACCAACAGGATGGTTCAGCGGGTAAAGGTTTTTATTGCTCAAGCCTGTTGACCTGGATCTGGTCCCCAGAACCCACAGTGGAAAGAGAGGACCAATTCCTGGGAGTTGTTATGTCTCTTCCTCTCTGATCATCTGTCTGTCTGTCTGCTGTGTGTGTGTCTTTCTCTCTCTCTTTCATGCAAACACAAACACACAGAGAGCAATAATAATAAAATACAAATTTAGAAACTAAATTGATGTCAGAACAAAATGATTGGCAAAGTTTCAGATCTAATTGAAGTTTGGTCAACCTTCAGAATGGCCCCCTTCTCTGTGAGGAGAGAATTCATGGGTCTGTGCTACACTTACTCACCATATCTCCTTAATATTCTCTCTCTCTCTCTCTCTCTCTCTCTCTCTCTCTCTGTTGACATAACCTTCGTTTTCTCTTTTCTTTCACAACCTTGTTACTTTGGAGCATTGTAGAGTGATTATTTTGAAGCCTGTCTCTCAGTTTGAGTTTGCCAGACCTATCTCATAATGATTCTGAGGTTCTTAATTTTGGTGAAATTGCCAAAAAAAAAAAAAACCCAAGGTGATTTCACATTACATCAGGTGGGCCAGGACGCCAACACATCAACACATCTTATGACTTATCATGCTAACTCCGATTGCTTGCTTCTCCACATACCAAGTACCATGGAAAGACCTGAGAACAGTTAGAAACAATTAGATGCTTCACCTACCAGAACTGTTCTAAATAACTACCTACACCAAGCCTGATTTGACTACAGTCGCAATCGAACACTTTTCTCTTTAGTTTATTGTAAAAGCCAGGTCAAGTTTACACACAAAAGTGCCAGCGAGCTGCCGATGTTGTTTTTCATTGAACTTGAGCTTGAGAAAGCAATTTCTTTTACCGTCCCATTGGCATCTGTCCAAGTTCTTTCCCATGTCCAATGGAAGAAATCTTTTTTCTTGGATGCCATTCCTCCCCTGTGTGTGGATCCCGGATCCTGCCATAAGGTGTAAGATGGGGAAGTTGCTGATGACTATTATTCACTTTTGGAAGATGACTGACAGGGCCGGTTGTTCCTGCAGCCATCAGGCCTGATGCACTGATCTCCAGTTCCCTCTGCACGTATATCTTCCTGTTTCTCATCATTTTCCTCCCATCTGAAAATCACTTTTTTTAACATGCCCAGCAGGATTAGCATTGCTGGTGATGAATTCCTTTCATAGTTTTTATATTTCCAAAAGTGATTGTCTCAATTTTTTAAAAATAGTAGAAACAACTTTGTTAAAATGTTGCCTTCCCTATCCCCAGCTCATTTAGAGTAACCAGTTCAGTGATGCTCAGTATTGTCATGGGGTTGTTCAGTCCTTACTACAATCAAATTTTAGAACATATTTTCATTACCTCCCTGGGCCTAGGAAATCACTAATTCAACTTTTCATGTCAATTGATTTGCATATTCTGTATATTTCATATAAATTAAATCATATAACATGTGATGTTTTGTAATCCCTTTTTTCACAAAGACAACAACATTTTCATCTGAGTTATAGCATGCATCAATACTTCATTATTTAAAAAAGCTTTATATTTTACTCATTGTATGTGTTTGTATGTGTGTATAAGCATGTATGTATTCGTGTGAGTGTGTGTGTTGCACATGTATGAGTGTTCAGGGGCATGTGCCCATCTATGTGCATGTAGAGATCAGAGGAGAGTGTTGGGTAACTTCTTCATTGCATTCTTCGATGCTTTCTGCCCCATTGTTTTAAGTCAGGGTCTCTCACTGAGCTGTATTATTCATTAAACTTTCCAGCTTCCTTGAGTGTCTGCTAATCCTTAATCGGATACAAGGCCATGCCAATTTTGCAATTATCCAGTGTTTCTGAATTCCTGTACGTGTTCTTGTGCCTTGTTCTGGAACACAGTCAAGTTACTGGGAAACAGTCTGGATCCTTCAGACCGTACTTTGAAGGTCTATCGGGTGGGGTTAGACCATTAATCTTGGGTGTACTATTCTCTGGTCCTGAAGCAAGAACCTCTCAGCACTCTACACAATGCCCTGTGACTTGAGAAAACTTCCAGATGTGATAGCAGGAATAGATGCTATTTCCTCTCCGTATCCACACGATTCCCTCTCAAGACATTCCTTCTCTACCTGCCTCAGAGCTTTCTCACGCTCACACAGACCAGAAGGCTGCTGAATTACCAGAGCCCTCTGCAGAGCTCTGGACTCTTCCTCAGCATCTCACTGCCCACCTCCCAGCACTGCCCTCCGACTTAAGATATTTTGTAGCACTGGGTCCTCAGCTCTGCTCCACTGAGGGGATTTACGGGACCCTGACGGCTTGTCCACTTTCTATCCCAAGTCTGGTCATGTAAGCTAGGGATGCCATTAGCTTCCCTTCTGTGCTTTTAATCTCTCCTTCACTGACTGATGACCATTTTCCTAAAACAAAGAAAAATCACTGTTTTTTATACATTTTGTCCAATAATTTTAGTTGTCTCCGATAGACAGTTGTTACTGCATCGTGAGTTTAATGAAAAGCATCCATCATAGACTTTTAAAGCCAGAAAGAACCTTGGGTCATTTGAGTAGTTCATCTTTGTATGTTTGAGCTAAGGTATGTGGTCCATACTAGCTCAGCTGAGAGACTGTGTTCAGTCTTGACTCTTACTAACTAGTCGTGTGCCCTCAACTAATTTGCTCAAGAAATAAATCTTTGCTACTTCTCTTTTCCTTGTTCTCTTCATGCCTCTCCATAGAGTCATTTCAAGCAATATTGGGCCAAGGAGATAGATCAGTAAGTAAAGTGCTCGCCTTGCAAGTGTGAGGACCGTAGTTCAGATCCCCAGCACCCAGGTAAATATCAGGTACTTGTGGCAGCCCTGCCATAATCCCAACACTTAAGAGGTGGAGACAGGGATCTGAAGAACAAGCTGTCTAGCTGGGCTTGTTGAACTGGAGAGGTCTAGATTCGGTAAGAGACCATGCTAAAAACATAAGGTGGTAAGTAATACAGAAAGGCACCTGATACCAATCTCTTGTCTCCATATGTACTCACTCATACATGTGCACCAACACATGAAATCAAGCATACACACACACACACACACACACACACACACACACACACACACACACA
>CAJQZJ010001638.1:1581872-1599084 GCA_907164525.1 Lophiomys imhausi
ACACACACACACACACACACACACACACACACACACACACACACACAGGAAAAACAGGAAACTATCTTAACAAAGACTTTTAGGCTATGACCTCTACATGACAGTTCAGACTGGATTAGATATACAAAGACTGTCCTGGTCGAGCTGCTTCACTGAGAAACGTGAGTTGACAGAGAAGAAATCAATCAAATTACCCTTTAATGAGATTACAACCACCAGGCACAGAGCTTAATGAAGTGGGGAAAAGTGTAAACTTATCTAAAATTGCTATCCAGCCCAAAGAGTAAGCTAAGCTTTTGGGGTTTTTTGTTTTTTTTTTTTAAAGCCATCTTAAACTGAAGTCTATGGTGATGAGAAATGTTGGCTATGATCTCCTTCGCAAGCCCCTGTATACTTATGCTCTGAAACACCACCTTGCCAGATCTTGAGAGAACTTGCTACCATGCCCTTTCCCCTTAGGGTCTATACCTGCCTTTATCTCCACAGTTGGAAGAAGAGCTTCGTGAGAGCCTGGCCTTCCAGCTGGGCCTTCCTCTCAGATGGGTCCAGCTCTCCACAGGGTGCCTATAGCTTGCAGGGTCACCAAATCCTGAGTTGATGATGGAAGGAGCTAGGCTCCTACAGGAACACAGTGTATGTGGATGAAACAGGGTAGCCAGAACCTGGACTCAGGAAACTTCCCTTGCAAGATCAGTACAAGAATACAGAATGTTCACTCATTCAATAGTTTCGGATAAAGGACAGTTCTGCCCAAGGCTCTGTACCTCTGAACTACGTCACCAGAACTGCTTGGATTTCATGTTATTCTCTGGTAAAGGGAGATAGCGGTCCCTATCACAGAATGATATGTGTAAAACCATAACAAACTCAGCCCTGCACGCAAATGGAAGATATCATTGGCTATTTTTATGTAACTTTATTTTGAATTCCTAATCCTTCTAAAAGAATCTACATCATTTCAGTCCAGGAAGACTTAACCTTGCCTCTGTATTTATTATATAAATCTATCCACTTATGGAAGCCACTAATGACTTTTCAGTGTTTTCTGTGGCAGAGGCACCCCATCCCTTTGGATTTTCATAGGAACTGACCAGATGTCCTCGTCTTCTTATGACACCTCTCCCTAAAATATATGAGTGTAGGAGGGCTGTTTGGAAGTAGGCCACTGGGGAGGAGAAGAGGAGAAAGGAAAAGCTAGTGTTTGTACGTTGCCTTGGTTACAGGCATCACCTCCCTTCTGACTAGGGCCTGCCCTCCCAGAAAGCATGGTTTTAATTTCCCCTTTGAAATGAGGACTGGGCCTTGCTGCCAATTTAGATTTCACTGGTCAACTGTTTGGCAGATTCTCACCCTCCGGAGGCCATTTCCTCTGTCCAGACTACTTTCTGACCTTTTAGGCAGCCATGTCCCCTTGGTCTGGTGGTTCTAATGTGACTTAGAGTGAATGGCCTTATCACTGCTACTCTCTCAAGCATCCTAAAAACAAAACAAAACAAAACAAAAAACCCTCACTTGAGCTGTAGTTGCAGGGTAATGTGGGGTGCCATCCCAGGAGACAAGCATGTGAGGAAACCCTCTCCTACCAAGAGAAATACTCCATGTTTTGGAAAGCACATTGTGTGAATCAACTTACATAGGTCAGGCATGCAGTGGTATGAAGACACAAGAAAGACAATGGTTTGGGGGCAGTTTCAGAAGCTGAGGTATGGGCAATGCAGTTGTGTTTGCTGTAAGATTTGAATAGTGTTGGCAGTTTGGCTCCATCCCGTGTCAGATCAGCGCCCAGACTGTAGTGTGGGGCTGCTTGGGAGGCAATGTCCGCTGAGGAAGGTTTTGAGAGTCAGTGGGAGTTGGGGTGTGAGGCTCAAGACCAATGCAGATATGTGGGTATCACGTTATGGAGGAAAGATAGATATCCCAGAAGACTACCAGGGCATCAGAAGCCAGGGAGAAAATGAGCCAAAAGTTGATACACTGGCATCCAGGCGAGTTACTGCTGAGGGCACAGAATGGGCAGTGGTTGGTTATGGTGCATGGTAAGGGAGATGAAGGGGGCTAGGTGGACTGAGAGTCTGGCTGACTAGTATCCAGCCAGGGATGCTGGATTTCTTCTGAGGTGTTTCTTAAATGGATCCTGGAGGAACTTCTGAGGTGTGTGGGTGGTAGACAAGGGACTCCTTGTGCTGAGAAAACAGTCGTGTATGTGTTGTTGGAGTTATACAGGCTCCACAGAGTTGGTTCAAATGGCAGCAATGGCTGGCCTTTGCTCCAGGACACTGGTGGATATTTTTATGATTTCCTGTGCTCCATGGAAAGTCTTCTCCAGCCAGCTTCCTTCGGTGGAGTCTACCACTATCCACCTGAGAGGTTATGTCCATGTGGAACCCCCAGGAAGTGGCTTCGGACTCCCGAGAATTCTTTCTGGAGTCTTCTTTGTTCTTGTGCAGATTTGGAAGAGACTGGGAGGAGTGGCCTTTTCTAAGCCAAGTAACTGTCCCATTGAGCCTTTCTTGGGAGTCATGGGACTTTCTCATTCTATGTCTACATGACCAAAAAAGACTCAAAAAAACCTTTCCAAGAGCAAAATGTTTTCTTAGAACACGACTTCCCATCGTTCCCTTTAGAGACAGAGGTCATTGACAATCAGACAGCAGCCGCCCTTGCTAAAATGAAGATGATGTTCTTCTCCCCTCTGATGAACCCATTCAGTGCCAGGCAGGATTAGTGTGAGACTAAGAGATGACGCCCAGACCCAGAGCAGTTGAGTAACTGTGTCTAAGCCTAGGTTTAGAAAACAGGCTGTGAACTTCAGACCCAGTGACATTTCTTTGCTCTGTAAGTGTCATGTTACATTGGAGATGTCGGCTTGCCAGCCCACAATTCTTCACTGTGTCTCTGGAATAAGGAACAGAGTCTGTCCTGTGTGAACCACACTGTTCAGTATTATATGAAACATCTTAAGTCTGGGGCACATTGTGAGCACTGTTTAACATTCCCGAACTTGAGGTCTGGCCCCCTTGGCCTGTTCCCTTTGATGCTAAGTTAAACATCAAGGCTGTAATGATAGACTATGCATGCCTTAATAGAGAATAAAAGCCAGTCATTTTGCACGTGCACAGGGAATTCCTTTAAAATAACCAAATATTAGGAGTTTATTTTTCCTTCTTAAAATAAGAAATTAATTTATCTTCAAAAGGTCCTCTCCAGAGTTCGTCTTAAACAGAGGATTTTTCAGATGACCAGAATGTTAGCATCCGTTCATTCAGCATGTGTGAGACATAAAGCCCCACAGCTGCCCTGGGAAGAGGTACGCTCTCTTCTTTTCTACTGGACCACTGCAGGAACCTCCCAACTCAGCTTCCACCTGTATCCATCTCCTACCTCTCTATCCCTAACTTTGGCTATGAGACTTTCATGATACATGTCAAAATAGCTCAGCTCTTTCCAGTTTTATTTTGTGTCTAGAGCTCTTATTCCTTTAACAAATATGGTCTGAGTCCCCACCAAGCGCCAAGCACTGGGGATATAGCAGGAATCAAACAAGATTCCAACCTTTTCTGGGCTGGTTCAGGGGCCAGAGAATAATAAAGATAGTAGAGGCAGAGAGAGAAGCTAAGATTAGCAGCAAGCATAAAGTGTGGGAGGGAGGGGACCAGGGTGTAAGACTTGGGAACAGAGCTGGAGGAGAGCCATTACAATGTTAAGAAAGTGTGGTCAGCTTAGACCACATTGGAAAGGATCTTTTGAGCCCCAACCTGTCTCACTCAGAGGTGAAACCAGAGGGTTCATGCTTTCCTAATAAATGCTACAAGATCTATATACTCCCCACCTCCCTGTAGCCATCTCCTGGTGTTATCCCCCAAAGGAGGGTTCCCTAAGCTTTAGTGGGCATAAAATCACCTGAGGAGTTTGTTGATCCATAGATGACCTAACTCTGGAGAAATCCAAATAGTTTGCAGTTTAGCTAGTAGTATTCTGTCAAGGCTAATCTATGAGTATAGAAAAATATATTTTGATTAGGTAGATAGCTAATGTCAGGGGACTCTGGGTTGAGAGAAATCTCTGTACTATCCTTACAATGTTTCTGACAATCTGGAGTTTTTAAAAATAAAAGTCTATCTCTCTCTCTCTCTCTCTCTCTCTCTCTCTCTCTCTCTCTCTCTCAGAGCTGGAGAGATGGCTCCACAGTTAAAATCACTGACTGCTCATCCAAACAACCCAGGTTCAATTTCTAGCACCCACATGACAGCACACAACTCTCTGTGACTCCAGGATCTGACATCTTCACACAGATATACATGCAGGCAAAACACCAATGCATATAAAATAAATTTTTTAAAGCCCCCCACCCACACACATCGAGCTTGGCTCCACCTCCTGAGTTTCCATGTCTTCAAATGGAATGGGACTTAAGAATGTACATCTCCATCTGGTACCCAGGTGATGCTGATGTTTTTGGTCCAAAGACCCTGGTGAGAGAACCATAACTCCTAATCTTTGTTTAGGTGATCCTAACAATATCACGTAATCATCCATTGTACCTTTCTGGAAGCACAATGATTTAGAAGGCCCACATCTGAGATGATCTCTTGGCATGAAGAGCAACTTCCTTAAGAAGGATACATGTTAGCTTCATTTCCTCACCCTTTCTAGGTCTTTGTTCAACAGGGCCTACTTCTCTGTAGATTAACAATGGCCATGTTTCCCTTCAGTCCATTTTACCTGCTTACCATTCTTGCTTTAATGTTTTTCTCTCTAGCAATATGGAGTGAGGCACTAGGTATTCACTATTTTTGCGCTTGTCTGTCTCCTACCAATTCCTGTCTCAGGGAAATAAGTGCCTTGAGGGGCTCTTAGTCTCAAACACTGCTGTGTCCTAGACGCTTAGAATAGTTCCACCATGGTAAATATAAGTGCCCTGAGTGGGTGACAGGGAGCTCAGTAGAACTGTCCATAATATTTGGTGCAAAAGTGTGGTAAGAGCTCAAATTCAAGAAGCATCTGGGCCCCAGTCCCTTTGCAGCCACATGTCCCCTACCTTACCAAATATTTTTCCTCAATTAAACTTCGGAGTCCTAGTTACTCTGAGTCATGAGGAAATGGGACAATCCAAAGGAGTGATGTAGACAGAGTACCTAGCACAGAGCCAGGTACTTTGCAGTGTCCGTGTCAGCTAATGTTTTCACTCCACGAACTTGGTCTCTGTGGTAATACTAAGCAAGTCTTGGTTAAATTCAGTTTTGAATAGGAAAGCCTTCCTCTAGGACTTTTGGGGAGTGACTAACACTACAGATAATCTTCGAGCAACTAAGAGATGTTTCCACATACTCTCAAATACTTCCAAAGCGTTTGGTTAGTGTCCATGTTCTCTCTTCGTTTCTTCAGAAATCAGTCTCTGCAGCCGAGAAGTCAGAACCTTGAAGGGTGACTCCAAACCATACCTGGAAATGTCTTCAATGAACTTCTTGAGCCAGCTTGCAATTAAATAACAAAATGTACGACCTTATACTTTATTTGTAAGTATATTAAATATATCTTGAGTCCATTTTATTTGATATGAAATACCTGTACAAGCAACACACATCATGAACGTGAATAGATATACTTTTGTGTTATACATTAATATCATTATAAATGATGCTTTCAAAATACTTGTATTTTCAAAAAATATAATTTCATTATAATAAATATGAACATAAATGTATTGATACATATTCATTTATATTTGAGAAAGTGAGGATTCATGGTTTTGAAATGCAGACAGAGCTCAATAAAAGAGCATTTATGATACAGGTTTTTGGGTGGATCCATGCTCTGCTAAGGCATATTTTTTGCATAAGCTCTCACATGCTAATCCATGGTATCATCCTATCAACCATGAACCAAGAAGATGATTGATATTTGGCATGGGGCAGCTGTGCCAAACCAGAGCCTTCTTTATCTTCCTCCATGATGCTCTTTGCAACAGCCCCATCCTACATGCTAGCTCTTTTCTTGCTTGGCTTGGTTTTAAGACAGGCTCTCCCCACACTCCTCCATTGCTGGTGGGAGTGCAAACTTGTACAACCACTATGGAAATCAGTCTGGCGATATCTTAGAAAACTTGGAATAGCTCTACCTCAAGACCCAGCCATACCACTTCTGGGTATACATCCAAACGATTCCTCACCAAACCACAAGGATGTTTCCTCATCTATGTTCATAGCAGCCTTATTTGTAATAGCTAGAAACTGGAAACAACCCAAATATTCCTCAACTGAGGAATGCATAAAAAACTGTGATACATCTACACAATGGAATACTATTCAGCTATCAGAAACAACAAAATCATGCAATTTGCAGCCAAATGGATGGAACTAGAGAAGCTCATCCTGAGTGAACTAACCCAGACTCAGAAGGATGCACATGGCATCTATTCACTTATAATCGGATTTTAGCCATATAGTACAGGATAACTATACTACAACCAATGCACCAAAGGGAACAGGAACACAGACTTTATTACCTGTCAATGAGACACTTTGCCCTAGTGGTTCTGCCTTGTAGGCCCCCAGTGTATGAGGAGGCTCTTGGCCCTCATATGACTGCTGAACTGGGGCAAGGGACTGTTAGGGACACTTCACTCCAGAGGAGTGGGATGGAAGGGATAGGGGGTAGAAGGTGGGAGGGTGAGACTGGAAGGGGTGGAAAGATGACACTGTGATGGAGATGTGACCTGAAGTAATAAATAAACATAAAAAAAAAGACAGGCTCTCCCCATGTGGTTCCAACTGGCCTCTAACTTATCCTCTTGCTGGTGCCTCTCCAGGGCCAAACCTACATGCACACGCCTACCATGCTAAGAGTTTAATGAAGGCTTTGTGCAAGGGCAGCATCTTGGCCAATAAACTTTAGTGGTGAAGAAAATGACTGTGAACCTGCCTTAAATTCAAAACTGTGAAAGAGATGAAAAGGGTGCAGGAAGAAAGGAAGTAGAGTGGCAACAAATACAAAGGAGTTTGACTTCAAAAGGACCTGATCATCAAAAAAAGAAAGAAAAGAAAAGAACATAAAAGGTATTTAAAGAATGAAAGGCAAGATGGGCAGGGTTACCAAAGACAGGTTAGAGAATGAATGGAAGGCAAAAGACTTCTTCCAAAGTTGCCATCTGCATACACTTTTAGCAAGGCCTTTACAGAAATCAGGAACATGGTCTTTCAGCCCTGGGGGCGTGTTAATGGGAGTTGCACAATATCTCATTTATTTGAGGGACAAAACCAAGGAGAGTGCCCTATTATTTGTTGTTCACAATTCATATTCTGTCTGTGTGTTCCTTGTCCTGAGACTGGACTCTGTCTGTCTGTCCCTTGCAATCTACTGGGGAATGCAGTACATGTCTCTTAGTGATGCCCATGGGAATATACCCTTTTTGTCCTGTAGTATTTCCTTGGTCACAGAGTGCAGCTTTTGCTCAGAGTATAGTCCTTGCTGTGGCTGTTCTTAGCGAATTTCCTGGTCCCCTCAATCAATCACACACTTAAGTAGCAGTAGCTGCCATTCACTGAGTGCCAAGTGTAGGCCAGCCGCCGAGCTGGGCCTGCTGTGGGATCTTAGGTAATATTTATTGAGTTTTTCCTCCGCTCCCAACTCTCCTATTCTTGGCACTCGGCTTCTGTTCAGTCATTCAGTTCGGTACAGCAACCAAACACTAAAGTGTTCTTTTCTTCTTCATCCTCTGGATGCTGACTCCAAGGTCCAGGAGTTTGGTTGGTTATCACGGGGCCAGTAAGCAGAAGAGCTGCGCTTTACACTGACCCCATAGTTTCAGAAACACTATGCTGACCACTTGTATGTTCATACTCTTTTACAGCCTCACAACCCGGTTAGGTGGGCATTACTGCTCCCATGTTGCTAATGAAGTCTATAGAGTTGAACTTAGTAAAGCTACATAGATCACACTGCAGAATGGGCATTTAAATCTAGAAAGCTGCATATCACCCACATCTTACAATACACCATCATGCTGGCTGGCTGAACCAGACAGACTGGTTCCTATTGGCCACTCTACTGTTTCAGGTGAGAGTGTTCATCATAGGTCTGTGTATTTGAACACTTGGTCCCAGCTGGTGACACTGTTTGGGGAAGCTTAGGAGGTATGGCCTTGCTGGAAGAAGTATGTCATTAGAGGTGGACTTAAACGTCAAAGATTTGTGACATTCCCAGTACACACTCTCTCTATATGCTTGTAGCTGAGATATGAGCTTCCTCGCAGCTTCCTGCTCCAGCTGTGGTGCTGTTTGTGCCCACGCCTCCTTGGATATTGGTGAAAGGTTAGTTGCCACACTGGGGCCTCCATAAGGACAACCAGAAGCTTAAGCCCTGAGGGTTAAACACCATGGAGAAGCCATGGTTAGTCCTTCCTTTCTATCAAAGACAGAACCAGAGCCTGGGCACCAACGCACACATCAGACCTGACATTCTGGGAATGGGAAGAGATGCCAATCTGGTACTGTTTTGAGGATTCTGACATCCCCTGGGAGACCCCTGGTGGACAAGTAAGTTTTGTTTCACCAACTCTGTGGCAGCCAGGTCCTGTGCTTGGTACTTTGAATGTAAGCTTGGCCTTCACTGGGCTCACGCTTTTAGGTTAACACAAATGGCCAAGGAGAAAATTGCAATACAACCTTTCAGTTCCGTGATTCCTCTGTGCAACCATGTCCCGCTTCTACCTGATGTTCGCCACTGCTTTCAGAGCAGGCCATTGGACGGGCTGGCACATCGTCCAGTCCCTGCTTCAGCATAGGCTCTGGCACCTGTGTTGTGGGGTCTGTGTTGCCACAACCCCGCAAGGTGGTACAATTAGCCAGGGTTCGTGGCTGGTCAGTCAAAGCACGAGGCTCACGTTTATCATTCCTGAGCATGCATTTGCAGTTAAAAGATAAAAAGTTAGATGCAGCTCAGCACGAGGATTCTTCTGCGTGCCGTGTATTGAAACCCCATCGGACTGCCGGAGCAGACTGAAGACCCTTCATTGCAAGAATGCTGAGATAATTAACGGCAGCAACAGAATTGTTATTGTTAAATACAAAAACAATTCCAGGACCTTTCAAACAGTTAATAAATAAAGAGATATTGCAGATAATCGCAGCTAGTGTAGCTATTTTAAAGGCAGCAATCGAGTTATATCTCTTTAACAGCAGATTAATTGACTCTTGGGTCATGGCATGTTTATGAAGTTAGAATTGTACTGCCTGACAGGAAACAGAGGTTCGTGTAGATGGGAATGCTTGCAGAGCCATTTGGTATATTAGCACTTACAAAATTACTTAATGACCTCGAAGAGTTGCATTTGTTTTCTAGAGATTTATTTCCCATTTATGCCTTGTATCTTTAGAGACAAAGTTTTCTTTGGGTTGCCTTACTTTTGTGAGAATGAACCATGAAAATAAAAATGTCTCTTCGAGGAGGAAAAAAAAAGTCTCCAAAATCACGAGCACAAGCATCTGTAATTGATCCATCCAATCAAGACACAAAAGGGGAGAAGAAAAATGGAGGAAGAGGAAGAGGGAGAGGAAGAGGAAGGGGAAGAGGAAGAGGAAGAAAAAGGAGGAGGGGAGAACAGGAGCGAGGAGGAAGAGAGAGTGTTAGAGAACAGTGTGGGACTCACAGTACCATTTTCCTCTGCTGGATAAAATTTCACCAAAATCCATTTAGCTTTGAGTCAACAAAAGCCTCACTTAAACAAGTCCTGTCAGCAAGAACAGCAGTTGTCTGCCACAGGGACAGCCAGAAAGCTCCTTTTCCATTTCCTCCCCCATGTCCTCGGGTGCCAGTATGTCTAATGGTAGTCACCAGAGAGACCAGGGCTGGCTTGAGTGGCTGGGAAGTTGCTGGGTCAACATGATCAATCAGGTATTTGTGATCTGATCATAGATTTCCCCAATGGTCCAGCCCTTCCATAGTCCTGTGGAGGAATACTATAGCTGGAAAAGGTAAGGGGTACTCCCCTAGAGAGTTCCAGAAGGATTCATCCCAGCCATCACTTTTAGCCCTGGAAGTCATTTGAACTTCTGGCCTCCAGAGCTGTTAAGATTAATTCACTTCATTTAAGACCTCTAAGTGGGCTTCAAAGATGGATAAAGTACTTATTGTGAAAACATGAAGCCTCATGAGTTGGGATCCTTGGTATCTTCATGGTGAGAAAGAAGCCAGGGGTTGGACAGCTGACTCATCAGTTAGGAACATTCTCTGCTCTTCCAGAGGACTAATGTCTGGTTCCCATCACCCACAGAAGGCTGCTCACAACCACTTGTAGCTTTAACTTCAAGAGATGGGATAACCTCACACACACATGCACACACACACACATGCACACACAACATATGCCCCCCCACACACCACACATACACACACATCACGCACTACATATCTCTCTCTCACACACACACCACATATACCACATACACATTCACCAAACACACACAGCACACATACACCACACACAACCACACATACACACACCACACAACATACCAAACACACCACACACACACACACACCTAAATAAATAAAAATAAGTAAAGTCCATAAATTTCTGATCATTTATTAGAACATCAGCAAGAGAATGAAGGCCTCATCCCTGTGCTCTCTGGAGAGTGGACTCCGCTTACAGAGGAACTTCTCAAAAGAGGGCTAATCTGCCTCTTCAGGAGGTCCAGGCAGATGCCAACTGAATGAGCTTAGGTGTGGCTATGGGGCCTGAGCTCACATCAGATGTGACTTACTTTTTGCCCCTCAGACTGGGCCCTCAGAGCTCTGTGAACAGCAAAGCTACTGAGTGGACTTGTTTTTTTCTCCTGGTCTAGCCAATGGTTTTCAGAATGTCTGTTGCAGGTGGCTTGGATATCTGAAGCCAAGTGGCTGGGCAAAATGGCAGAAGCCCCATTACAGGAGGAGGATTCTTGGGTTGGAAACACAGTTCTCCATGGGACAGAACCCAGAAACCTCTGAGGAATGCAGGCCTTCTTCTCCATGCTTTGGCCTAGCACAATGAACTTCAATTTCTTTTAATTTAACTGAAGAATTTGTTGGGTTTTTCTGAGCAACAAAAAGCCCTGGGTGTGCTAGCAATTGACTGGAACAAATATAATGGGCTGGCAAGAGTTCTTTGGCCTGAAGGGTGCTAGCTCCCTATGAATGTCTTGATATTTGGCAGCTCTCCTCTGGTTGGCTTCCAGGTGCTGTCCCCAGTATGTCACCCGTAAAGCCAATGAGACATGTGTCACTCTCTGAGTTTGGACTGTATCCTTTGAACATCCACTCTTCCTTTCCCCAGGTTTCTGGGGGAAAATAATTTTAAACTCGAGTTCTTGACACTGTCATTCCTGATGTCTGGGATGGCTGGAGAAAGCAACCACCTCATCAAGGCCACAGGTTAACCAAGTGGGATGGATTTTCTATCACCCTGAGAGAGCCCGTAGACCCTTTGTGCAAACACTAGCTTGACAAGGGAGAAGTATTCCCTTCTTCTGTGGAGGGCAGCAGACAGAGTAAATATTGACGGGAAACTTTACTTTCCCAAGAGGCCCTGGGCTGCTAATGGAACAGAGGACAGATGACGAACACTTTGAGCCCTTCTTATCAACCAAGGAAAATCCATTCTCGTTGGACACCATGTTTGGTATTACTGGCATTTTATAAGACTAAAAAACATGTTGGAACTTGTAGGATGAGGGGGTCCAACCAGGACCAAACAGCAAAGCTCATGGGGTCTTGATTCTACTCTTCCTGGTATTCTACTACAGGAGCCCCAAAGTGAGCCCTTCCATCTCTTTGCAGTGTTTCTGCTACTGGAGACCCTGGCAGCCACCCATCTGTCGACAAAGCGGCTTTGATGTTGACCGGTGTGGGGAATCTTTCTTAAGAGAGGTTGCTTGAGGCTGCTGTACCCCTAGCTACTTTCAAAAAACGCTGTCTGGTCCTGGGAGCTTTCGGACTGCGCATATAGTGCAATGACGATTCTTCAAACGTAAAGCTTTTAGAATGCACAGCTTGAATGCTTCTATGGATATTTTCTTCTAAGGAAGAAAGATTCATTAGACAGAGGTAGATGCCTGCATTGACTTCCCTTCGAATATAAACTTCCAGTGCTGCATGTCTCACCTGCTTGCCTACAACTTTAAGGATCCTGTTCAAGTCTCTGGCTGCTCACAAACTTCAGGCCAGTGCCCTGTGTCCTCAGGTCCTCTTCATGTATCCTGCCCCCTAGCCTGGACTCTCTGGCCTTTTCTTTGGTAAGAGCATCTCTGAACTACCGTCTGTATGCACAATGTGTGTCCATCTGTTCTGTTCTCACTGTGGCCACTCTGCCGGTGTCTTATGTATGAACAGAGATGGCTTCTTGTTTGCTATTTGTCTTCTCCATGAGACTACAAGCTCCCCAACAACAGGGGCTTTATTTTTTAAGCCATCACAGTATCTTAGGGTACAGAGGACTCCTCACATATTATAGGTTTATTAGGCTGAATGAATCCATGCACAGTTGAGTGAGCTCACCATCGCCTTTCAAGGGTCCCTGGAGCCCAAAGACTGATGTTTCAAGTGATGATGCTGTTTTATAAAAAAACAAACAAACAAAAAAAAGAATGATGCCAAGTTCACTGCCTCCCCTGCCAATGGCCTCAGAGTTGCCTGGCTTCTTCTTTTCTTACCAGTCAGCTCTTCCATAGTACATCCCAGCTTTTCACCCTTTTTCCTCATTTGGGACATGCTGCTATTTCCCTATTTTAAGGAAGACCAAAAGCCAGGAGAGTAACTCTTTCTCCTTTCACAGCCTTAACAAACATGTCTCTGTCTCTCCCATTCCTTTCCTACCCACTGCTTTCTCAGAGCGAGGCCTGGCTAAAGGACCACAGGCCACCTTGAGCCTAAAAGAAGCTGGGAACCAGAAGGCAACCTCTGCTTTCTGATTTCCTGCTGCCTTTAACAGCCCCAGCCTCTGAACTGGCCTTCTCTGGAGACCAGGGACCCATTCCCTGTAGGGGACACAGTGGGCCATCCCTTCTCGCCAAATAATCCCTCATATACCCTTGCCACCAAGCTGTAGGTAAGAGATGAGGTGGTTTTCACTTTGTGTTACTTAATGTCAAAAAATCATAATCGTTTCTTGTTTCAATTGTGTGTGTGTGTGTGTGTGTGTGTGTGTGTGTGTGTGCTTGTGATGGGGGAAATGTGCTATAGTACACATGGGGAGGTCAGAGGACAGCTTTGTAGTTGGTCTCCTTTCATGTTCATGTGAGTTCCAGGGATCAAACTGGGACTGCCAGGCTTCTGACAGACCAACATGGGGTGGGGAGGCGGGGGAGGAGTGGTGGAGAACCAAAGAAAGCCAGGTTTCACTCTTCTGTTACACTAAAATAAATTAAACACAAATGTAGTTAAGTTAATCTTCACATTATTTCCACTTTGTGGACGTGTTTTTTTTTTGTTTGTTTGTTTTTTTAAGTTTTTTAAAGTTTCACATCATGCACCCAGCCCCTCTCCCCATCCCCTCACATCCACCCACTGTCTTTCCAATCCCCACCCCAAAATTAAAAAAAATACACACAAATAATGCATCTAAAGCATCTGTGCCTTTTAACTGACAAATTAAGTTAGCACCTAAGACAATAGTAAGATGGGTGACAAGGTTTAGCATCCAGATGAGACTTCAGAGGAAGAATGTCCCCTCCCCCACTTCCCTCCCCCCCCCCCCCCCCGCCTTCAAATCAATGGCAATTCTGACACCGCGCCTCATCCTTTCTAATCCCCAGACAAGTCCTTCTAAATCCGCACAGCCAGGGCTAATTATCTCAGCCGTTTCCTCATCCGTCCATGAGTACATGCATCTGTCTATCACTCATCCTTCAACCATTTGCCAGCCCACTCTTCATCTGTCTGTCTATCCATTGTGAGTACACGTTGGTCGTTCAATTTTAGCTAGCGCAGTTCTCAGTGACAGGGAGTTGGTAGCAAATCAGACACTCCATTCAGGTCTCCACGGGGTCACCATGCTCGTACCTCAGCTTGAAGCTTCCCCAGATTCCCTTAGTCACTACTAGGCATACATTTTGTCCCATCATGTGTAACTGGCACTGCTCATGGGTTAATCGGTGTTCCTTTTAATGAACATACTGATTGTCTTAAGTGATTTTATTTAAAGGAAGTTTTATGTTACTGTTGACACACCTTTTATGCAGTATATATTTTCCTAATGGGTTATGTGCATAGTGTTTACTTGCGTATGGCTTGAGACCTCTCATATGCCACTGATGGCATGTAAGTCATAGCTTGGAGAACTGAGATATTTCGTGTTTCTCCTATAAACCCATTGTGAAACAACGGTGCTCCCCGTACCTGTGTAAATTCTCTAATCAGGTGATTCTCCCTATAAGACTTAGAACTAAGACATGAACTCATATCATCAGAACCTGTTAGGTCTCAGGCAGTCCATAGATCCAGAAATGAGCTCCAACTGGACTATAGGAAAATTTCTAGTGATTAGATAAAGGTCAGCCTTCCTCAGGAACCTGTGAAAATGATTCTCATCTGCCAAAAAGAGTCATTTTCATCACATCTAGCACAAGAGGCTTAGGACAACTACCTGTGGCAGACCATCAGCATATCAAAGCTCATGCTGGTGCTGGCCTCCTGGCTCTGCAGTATCAGAGTATCTGGTAAACATTTCAAGTCCACACTTGCTTCCTGGCCCTTTCCTCCCCCCAGCTACTTGCCTTCCTTGTAATCCGTATGATTTGTTCTCCCCTGGTCCCTTGGGCTTTCTCGCCTCTCTTTTAGAAAGCCCTGGTCCAGTCTCCTGGCCATGTCCACTGTATTCTCTCTCTCTCTCTCTCTCTCTCTCTCTCTCTCTCTCTCTTTCTCTCCTTTCAGCTCTGCACTCTTCTTGATGCCTCTGGATATTTCTTCTCTCTTATTCACAATAAAAACCTCCCTCCTAATAACGGAGTGGCCATCTCAGCAGCTTCTTTATCTTGTGCCCCCTCACATATAGACTCAAGCCCAGGACACTCATTAAAAGATTGGAAGGCTAATTCTATTACTAGTCACGAGTGTTTAAAAAAAATGGAATATGATGAAGTATACTACATCCCATGTGGCCACTTGTGGCCTTTGAAGCGTAATACTATAGTACAAAACATTTACCTTCCTGAGGGGATTAGGGTGAGACAGGTTTCAAAGCTACTTCTCCATTGCCATGTTGCTTGAAAGCCAGGCTACCTTGTTGGCATCACTGGGCTGGCAAAGGATGCTACGTCATAGAATTCCAGGCACTATTATTTATTACCAGCACCCTGTCTGGTCTACTCACTGCTCTCTCTCTCTCTCTCTCTCTCTCTCTCTCTCTGTGTGTGTGTGTGTGTGTGTGTGTGTGTGTGTGTGTGTGTGTGTATGCACTCGTGTGGTGGGCAGTGCATATAAGTGATATATATATACATATATATATATATATATTAGTGCTGTACAAAACCCAAAGAAGACATCAGATGTCCTTCTCTGTCTTAATCCTTTGGTAAGAGTCTCTCAGTGAACCAGGAGCTAGGCTAGTGGCTAACAAGCCCCACCAATGGGATTACATATATGTGATCAGCCATGCTCTGCTTTTTAGATAGGGACTGTGGATTTGAACTTAGGGCCGTATGCTTGGGTAGTATATGTTCTTACCTGCTGAACCATCTCCATAGCCTCCACTGTTTATTTTTGTCAAGAAAATATTATTGGAGTGCGTACTTATGCATCATCCCTGGCTATAAACAGATCTTTGTAGTGCCCTATATTATTTTGTCCCACACCTTAGTTGTAACTGCAGAATCAAGCCACTGGGACAGACAGACGTGCGGAGCCAGAAGTACTTGTTGTCTGGTTCCTTAGCAGAACAAGTCTGTCTGCTGCTCAGAAATGCAATAGAGGAACTCAGAGCGGGAAAGAAGAGCAGTTTCCAACAGGCCCCTGACTGGATAGAGCACAGCTATGTTAAACTGTGGAGCCCACACAGACACATTTCAATGTTTGCTTGTCTTTGGGGATCTGGACTGAGGTTGTGTGAACAGAAGGAGCAGAAACCTCCCTTCCAGGATCTGTCTTGAAAATGTCTCCCAGAACTGCCCCCTTCCCCAGCCCCTGGCCTCCCCATTACCACCACCAATACTCTTCCTGATGATCTGGCCCTGGAGGACACATGAATGGAGGCCTTTGACACTTTATGTAATAAACGCCCAGTGACAGCCATAAGTGAGGGAGAGAAATTTGGAAATAATGTAGGCAAAAAAAAAAAAAAAAACAACTGTGAAATCCTCCCAGTAACAAGGAGCCCAGCCCAGTTTTGGACAGTGAATCATGGCTTTGGCCAAGATGCTCTCATTACGGTCTCTGCTGTTGCTGCAAACCAAGTGGCCGCTCAGCTTCCCCCACTGCCCTGACTCACTCCCCATATTATTGTCCTGTGTATCTGTTCCACTTCTCTCTCCATCTTCGCTCTACCCTATCTCATGTGGCAGGGTCAAGGGCCTGCTCCTAGGTCTGCCATGTGCCATGACTTGAACAATAATAGAAGCACTAAGTCAGCTCTTTTCCAGTTGAATTCCCTTGTCATTTCTTTATCTGGATGGTGTGTTTGACTTTGGGACCCATGTCAGTGCAAATGCCACCAGCTCAAGATGGTTTAAAAGAAAGTCCACAGTGGAGCCAGCTGCTGGAGTACGCTAGAGTGAGCGATGGCTTCCAGAACACGAATGTCTACCTTCATACTTCATACTTAGGTCCTTCACTGTCTACATGAGACCAAGGTGCATGAAGTAAGGTCACTGAAAGTGACAAAGCACGTGTTATGGGTGAACTTGGAAAGGATAATCGGGTTTTCCAACGTCTCCGTGGGATGAAACTCACAAGTTTTCTTTCCTAATTCTCCTTTAACATTATTGGTTTCGATACCATTTATCAAGTATCCCAGACTCTGGGATAAGTGCTTTAGGCATATTTACATATTTAAACATCTCAACAACCCTATGATGGGCCTGTCACCATCCTCTTTTTGTAGTGTTGGAAATGATGACATCAAGAAGTTAAATCACACAGACTAGCTGTGGACTAAAAACCAGGTTGACTTTTATGGCATTTGTAGTGTGTGTGTGTGTGTGTGTGTGTGTGTGTGTGTGTGTGTGTGTGTGTGTGTGTGTGT
>CAJQZJ010001638.1:1599094-1613549 GCA_907164525.1 Lophiomys imhausi
TGTGTGTGTGTGTGTGTGTGTGTGTGTGTGTGTGTGTGTGTGTGTGTCTGTGTGTGTGTGTGTGTGTGTGGTGTGTGTGTGTGTTGTGTGCTTATAGCTGGTTCTTCTGTTCCTAGAATATATCTGAAACAGAGTAGGTGTTGAATAAATGTTTATGGGATGGAGGCATGAAGGACACCAAAGCTGGCACCCTTGTTCATTGTGGTTCAACTTGTAAAATGCTTCCAGGGCTTTCCATAGTACAAGTGCTCTAGACCTCCTGGAGACTATGAGGGGACACCCAGGAATCTGAGTTTCATATACTTCCCAGAAGATTCTGACGAAACCAGCTCAACTGCAGACTCAAGTGTGGAATCCGCACTCAGCACTCTACTGTGTGGCAAAAACTTCCCATTGTTTAAGGTCTCTGCAAAGCAAGCAAAACCACAGCATATGTGTCTCAATTCATGTAGCTCATGACAAGTCCTTTTGAAACAACTCATGTTTCTCAACGCTTTCCACAGAGGGTTAGGTCTTGGGAGTCAAGTGGTTTTCCCTAACATAAGTTGTCCCCCCCCAAAATCACCAGTTCTCGGCTTTATTGTCCTTTCTACTGAAGAAAGCAGCTTGCTTGACTAATCTAGGGAATGACCCAGGTTTCTTTGGATATCATTTTTGCTTTGTTTTTAAGAAAGGGACCAGAGCTGACTTGGTGGTCTCTGAGACTGTCTTGTTTCACCAGTAGAGTTCCAACTGAGCCCCAATGTCCGAGCGCGCTTAGTCTAAACATGAAACTAGGTGAGAATAATAGGTACCACAGTCATTCTAAGAACAGGAAGCAAAGCACTCCAAGAAGATAAGCTTTGTTCATGACTATTCAGGAGTTTTGGGGGCCATGAGAGACATTTGTCACAAATGTCACAAATGATAGGTGACCAGGTTAGGCATGCATTCCTTGGGTCCCAGGGGATGTTAAAAAAAAAGAAGGCACATGGTTATTTATTTAGGACGGTAGAAAGCAAATCAAGCATCCAGTAAGTGTATCTGGGGACTTATTTTAAGAGTCCAAAATCCCCTCGGTGTAAGAGGGTGCCTTGAGTCCTGATGTGACTTGAAGAGCCGGGGTAGCTTGATTGGGGGGGGGGGAATCCCCTTTTCTGAGGAGAAGGGGGGGGGGGGAAAGGGGGGAGGGGGGGGGGGGGGGGGAGCCAGGTGGAGAGGAGGGAGGGGCCTGCAATCAGGATGTAAAATGAATACATACATACTTAAGAGTCCAAAATCCCAACAAGGTAATACACTTCGGTGGCTAAGGTACATACATCAGGGTACCTTATACCTACACCTATTTGGAAAGAAACAAGAGACAGCTGAACCAGTTTCACTCCTCTAGGGTGGAGGCCATCCCTGATTCAACAAACATAAAATGTTTCCCACTACCGTAGAATTGGAGCAGGCAGAGTGGACTTAGGATTCGGGTCTTAACATCACACCCAAGGTCCAGTGGCCTCTGCTGAGCGAGAGTGGCAACTCTTCAGGATGTGAGAATTCTAGGCCAGCCTTGCTTTCTTGGAGCCAGGGACAGCTGCTCCAATTTGTGTGTAGGTCACCCCCTCTTTATTTCTCCCTTGACAAACCTAAGTCACTGGGCAAAAGTCCACTTGGTCTTTGGTGGAATTTGGCCCCTACTAACACGGAGTGTCCCAGAGCTGTCAGGGAGTTTCCTAACATTCTTCAGGGAAGTTATCACTTCCAGCCCTGCCCTGTGTTATATTCCCTTACATAGTCAGACTTTAGGGAATTGATCTTAGTGAATTTCCCCCAAGACGGTACAGTGCAAGGGGCTCTGAAGAGGGGTCCAAACTTGACATAGCCCAAAAGAAGACTGAACGCAGTGACACACAAGTTCCCAAGTAGACATGGAAGAGCAGGGAAGGGCAGAGGAAAACTTAACCAATCCCAAGGCTGGGATGGTTCATGTCCCTGAAGACTTTCCTGACTTTACACCTCAAGGGTGAAATGTGAAGGGTAGAAATGGGATCCGGTAGTGGAGTGCTTGCCTAGGATATGTAAGACAAGAAAGAAAGGAAGAAAGAAAGAGAGGGAAGGAAGAAGGAAGGAAGGAAGGAGAGAAGAAAGGAAGGGAGGGAGGAAGGGAGGGAGGAAGAAGTATTTTCTTTTAACTGAATGGACAGAGATAATACACCAAATACTTAGAATTTCAGTGTTGAAAGTGATATCAATACCGCTGAGTCTGACATGTCTCTCCGTCTCTTAGTGTGAAAAACATTTCTGCTGCCTTTAACAGGCACCAGAATTACATTAGCTTCTCACACCATTGATGGCATTTACTGCTTTAATTTTTTTTTTAATATAAAGTGTTACAAACCCATGGTATACAATCGAGGAGTAAGGAACATCGTTTTAAGAGAGCAGGGAAGAAAATGTATCACCCTACAGTCCACAACCAACCAATGTTAACGATTTTCCATTACTCCTGCAATTAAGGTCCAGGTGACATGGAAGAAGGGGTGTAAGAAAGACTGTAGAAGACAGAGAGCCAGACAGAGAGAGAAGGGGGAGGGAGAGAGAGAGAGGAAACAAACTAGGGAAAGGAAGGATAGGTAGGAGGGGGTTGGATCGTGGAGTAATTGGGGATTAATATGGCCAAGATACTTTGTATGAAATTCTCAAATACTTAATAAAAAATGTTATGTTGTTTAAAAACAACTCTCTAAATAAATTTTCTTTTTAATGGCCTTATAAAGTATATTGTGTTCTTAATGATTAAAAGCCTGATATTAATCTCTATTCTACATTTCTCTTGAGTGATAGAAAACATTTAGATCTTTCAGCTCTTTGCCTCTTCTTTACATCCATGCCCCTGTTGTTGTTAATTTCAGTAATCACTAAACTGTACTGTGAGAGTGGCAAGATATGATTTTTCTTTTCTAGTCAGTCATTCATTCAAAAATACAAATATCTGCCCAGATTTAGCTACAATTTTGTCACTTTATTGGTTCACCATATTTTCTGCATCTTCAGTTTTCCTATAGAATAGTTATCCTTTCTGAATAAAGTACGTCAACAGTGTAGGTCTATTGGCTCTAGCCGAGTTTAAGTGTGCAGATGGCTTTATGGTCTACCTTGCTGTGCAGAGTGCTCCCAGCTGGCCAGCATCTCTCAGGTCTAGTTGAGTTTGCTTTCTTGAAGTTATTGTTCCATGTTCTCCAGTTTCCCTCAGTGCAGTGAAGTTGGCTGTCTTTCTTACTTGCTGTCAATCTAACAGCTGAGTCTTCGAAAATCCCTTTTATTTGGTTTGCTTGTTTTACTGAAATTTAATTATGATGTGCCCGTATTTCTTCTTAGAATCCTGATTGGGATTTGTGTGTGTGTTTTTTTTTTTTCTGTGTATTAATATCTCACCATTCTCATCAATCTATGTATAATATCTAATTTTGAAAACTTTCAGCCTTAAAGTCTTCAAATATTTCTTCTTACTGCATTCTTCCTTCCCTTATGAGATTTTAATGATGTGTATAGCTTGCCTTTTCTCCCTATGTCATCGGTCATTATACATGAATATATATGTATATACATATATATATGAGTACACACACATAAACATAGACACATTCACCTTTTCTCTATGTGATCCCTTCTGGGTTGTATGTTTTTCAATTGTCTTTCTCCTGCTCATCTTGCCTGTTTTCCTTGTGGTATGTTTTCTGGAGCAAACGTCATGCCAACCTCTACAAGAACTCTTGGCTAAATGCCTTTGCTAGAGTTTCAGTCTATGAATGGAAACAAAACATAGATTTAACTTGGGCAGGGGGGGACATAAAACAGCATGGCAGTAACTAGTATCTCTTAAGGCATCAAGTGAAGAAATCCTTGCCAATGTTTTTTGCTTACAATGACTTTGAGTAATATGTACATTTTACTTAGTTTTGAGGATGTTACTTGTGCTGAACTTCTTCAGAAATATTAGCCTCATGGGTGCCTTGCTTCCTTTGATACTTTGTTATCCCCAGTGTACTTAAATCCAGTTTACTCTTGGCATGCACCCAGAAAGCTTTCTCTAAGATCTCTGATGCTCTTCTCCTCACCTAATCCAATAGCTAGTTTCAGTCCCCATTTGGCTTGACCTAGCAATTTCAAATACATTCTTTGGGTATTTGGTGGAATTTGTTTGACCTGTGTAATCTTATTTTTTTCCAGACAGGGTTTCTCTGTGTAGCCCTGGCTATCCTGGAACTCACTTTGTAGACCAGGCTGGCCTTGAACTCACAGAGATCCTCCTGCCTCTGCCTCTGGAGTGTTGGGACTAAAGGTGTGTGCCACCATGCCTGGTCCACCTGTGTAATCTTATTCATTTATATTTTGTGGTTCTGGGTATTGAACCACAAATGCTCTACCACTAAACTGCCCCTCCATCTTCTAAAAATCTTAATTCTCTAATATGGAAAATAAGATTGAGACACTCTCTTCCCTAAGGTTACGGTGAGAATTTTGGAAAGTGTGTAGTAGAGGGACTGGCACATGGTATGCACTCCATAATGGCCAGCTACTGTTATCAACAGAAATTCTTCTCTCTATTTTTAAATCCAAGTATTAGAGAAGGCCAGTCTTAGTAGTTGAGAAGATAAAGAAGGCTCATCACTCCACCCAACTGCAAAGCTTCTGAATTGTACAGTGGTTTTTAGACAATCCTTGAAGTGCCTGAAGAAGAGCACAAAACCACAGTGTCCTTTCCTTTCTGTTTTTGACCTTCAGTGACATCTTCTTCTACAAGGTCCTCCCATAAAACAAAGAATTCCTGGAGAGAATGATCAGCCAGCTAGAAGGAAAGATGATTTTTCTCAGAACTTCCCTTTAAAAATTAATTGAGCTTCTGCTTTCAAAGCCTCCAGCAACTCCTGTCCTGAATCATGCAGATATGAACTGGATTATATACCCTGAATTCTGAATGGCTCCGATCAATGGGATAGGGGACACCATAATGAGCTTCAATAAATCTAGGCCCTTTCCTGGGCCTAGGGATACAGACAAATGCCTGTAAAAGAGGTGAACACCCAAGTAAAAAGTGAAATGATGTTATCAAGAGGAAAAGAAAATAGAACTTTGTTGGCCTCAAATAGCAAATGTCCAGTATATCACTTACAGGCCCCCGCACTCCCTGGATTTTTTCCAAATTCATTTTGGACGTTTCTCTATTCTCAGAGACTCCACAGAGCTCTTCGAGTTGTTGCTAGCTTTGTCTTCTCATTGCAGACAAAGTTCCTTGACCACGGGGTCTCTGCCTTATTCATCTTTGGTCTCAGCCTCTCACACAGACACTGACATTCAGAATGTGTGCATCCAATGCCTAAATAAGCATAGTTGAGTGGAGACGGATTCCTTCTTGCTTAATGGAAAACTCTATCCCATAGCAGTGGGAATGGAATCCCAGCAAGAGACTGGAAGTCAATCTGTCTCTATAAATTCCAATCCTCATGCCCAGGATTTCCACCCAACAGATGCTTTTTGCACTGTGAAACACCCAAGCATGTGGGCTGCCTGGATTCACATGTTTGCTTCATCCCTCATCACTCCATTTCCTGGGAAGGAGCAGAGCCCGTGGGGGCCCCGTGCTCACTGCACATGTTTTCCGTTTCATGTTTCAGCCAATAAATGAACAGGCGCTCTCACAGGCCACTTAACATGTATTACAGACATTTCCTTGGACAAGTGGACTCTTTTCCCTCCGGGAGCCCAAAGCTGGGATGATCTGCAGATCCGACAGAGCCTCATTCAGAACACCCAGCAGCTGAGGAAGGATTGCTGTTGGTTTGACAGTGTGACTTGAAGGCAAGCTGCTTGACCTCAAAATGCATCAGGGTGTCAAAGCACAGGTGGGTCTGGCTTGAGTGGGGATACCCGGCACATCTGGAGCAGTGAACATCTGGATGACCACACCCATGGATGAGATACACTCAGTCATCAGCTGGGACTGGGGCATTGGGTCATTTCTTTTCTCCCAACTCCTTTCGAAAGTGAACAAGGGGAATGTTTTGCAGAGATGGAGGGATGATTTGCTCCTGAGTCTAGTTTCCAATTCCAGACTCATCATTAGTAGCCAAAGCAACACGAAATTAAAAACTAGGGCTTGGCTATCCAGTGCAAGAAGATGAAATCTAAGGCTATAATACATAAAACACAGCCTCTTGCAAAAATAAAAATCCCTGCAAAGCCTCAGAGCTCAAAAATAGCATCTGGTACTTCTGCAAAAGTAACCATTTTCCTCAACGGCTGATCTGACCCAAGAGAACTGTGTGTTGCTTGCTACTGTCCATCTAATTGGAGAAAGAAGGGACCAATAAAACAGGGAAAGTGAGACTGATGATCTAAGAATGGAAAATGCAAAGGTTAGAATGGGGGGAAGGCAAGAATGTTCTATTTAGAAGAGAGGAATTTGGGAGGGGGAACAGTGTCAAAGCCACTAAGGCGCCAGGTTCGTCTGGCAGTACAGCCTCTCCCAGGAGACACGTGCTTACAGACCATAATAACACTGACCACGCTCCGACCCTGCCCCCCGAATCCGTATTTCTATTCTAAAATGGAAATTGTAAAAGAGACTTTTATGTGGTCATTTTCTCAAACTCTCTCTTTCTCCAAGTGATGAATCTCAAACATTTTTTTTCCTATGCGGCACAACGCTCAAGTGTTACTGAGCTGTTTATAATATCCAGTGATCTTCCAAGTCCCTAATGTTTATGATAAGTGAATTGAGAATACCCGAGGACAGTTTGTCTATCTAGTGGAATTTTAACGTTTCCATTTCTTGCTTGACACTTGAAGCATCAATAAAAATGAGATGATGTCAATTCACATCTCATTGGATAAAAGTCAATTGGGATAGGGCTGGGCATCAGAAATAGGATCCAGACATGCCTTGATGGTTGTTGGACATACTTATCAATCAGAATATATGTGAAGGTTTTAGCTACTAGCAAATGTCCAGAGTGCTTTGCACAATATATATACTATTACTATTAGCTACTCCTTTATAATGCAATTACAGTTGGGCATCATGTGGGATCCGAATATGGAAAAATCTTAAATAGTCCATAATACAAAGCTTTTTTAGTGCTGATAGGACACCACAAGTGGAAAATTCCACTCCTGACTTCATGAGAAGGGTCACTGCATGGGTGCATTAAAGAAAATGTATACCATTACTTTCAGGTTATGTGTTATGGTTTAAATGTGAAATGACCTCTATAGGATCAAGGCTTTGAATGTTTGATCCTCAATTGCTGGCTGGTTTGGGAGACTGTGAAACCGTTGAGAATTGGGGTCTACTAAGTAATAGTAGGATACTAAGGGAACAGGGTGTTCATGTGTCTTGAGGCTTATAGGCCAGTCCTGATTCCTGCCTTGTTTCTGCTTCCTGGTCCATGAAAATGTGAGCAAGCAGCTTGCTACTCTTACTGACTCAGCCTTGACCATACCCTCCCTGACACCATATTGGTTTGTACCTGTTACCCCAAAACCATGAGTCAAAATAATTCCTTCTTCCCTTAAGTCATAGTATATACATTTGGTCACATGATAAGAAACTAATAGAAAAAGTTGTATTGAAAAGTGAGGTCAGGCCTTGAAGATTGACAGTCCAATCCTACTTCCCGTTCATGCCCTGGTTCCTATGGATGCAATGTGACCGGCCAGCCTCCTTCTCTGGCCGCCATGCCTCCCCTGCCTGCTGCATGTCTTCCCTGCTGTGTATTCCATGACAGGATGGGTTGTATCCCTCAGAAACTGTAAGCCAAACTAGGCCTTGCCTTACTTACCTTGCTTTGGTCAAGGTATCTTATCACACCAAAGAAGAAGCAGCTAAGACAGCTGGTAAGGCAACAGGGTCTCTCAGAGGTGGAGTACTTTGCATTCTGAAATGATGGTGGATGGGATACCAGGGTTCAAAGTAATTTTTTGAAGCTCAGGTGGACAATTGGGTAGATTTGTTGTAGTTTATCTCCATCACTGACTTGATTGGATATAGAACCATCTAGTGCATTCATTAGGCACATTTCCTGGGGGGACAGAAATGAAGGCCGGCATTTCCAAAGAGGGAAGTAAGACCTTCCCCAAATGTGGGCAGCACTGTCCTATTGGCTGGAGACCTAGACTAAATAAAAGGTGTGGAGTGAGGAAAGCAGCTAGGGTCTGCCAGCCCTCTCTTTTATCTGCCTTCTGATCTGTTGAGACTTGAGCGAGTAGTCTCTCACTGCCACAGACAGGATCTGGTTCTGCAGTCATGGCTTCTCCTCTGGCATGCTGTTTCCCCTGAACCATGAGTCAAGCCCAGCTGTCTTCCCTCACATTGTTTATGCCAGGTACCCTGTCAGCAACAAGGAAAGTAACTAATACAGTGTCCATAAAGCAGAGCACCTGTTCATGTCTGGACTTGGGTCTCATCTCCAAGAAATCTCATTATGTATCTGCAAATATTCCAAAATCCAAACAAACAAAAACAAAACAAAAAAACCCAAACAAACATTTCTGGTCCCAAGCAGGGTGAAAGAAGGCATGGTCACCTATAAAAGAAGAACTAAAATATAAAATATATAAAACATTCCTACTTACTAGTAATCGTTGATATACGAACTAAAACACAACATGCTTCTCGTTTACCTGCATTTCAAATATTAAAAATGGTATTTTGTGACTCTGTGTATGTGTGTGCTATGTATGTGTGTCCATGTGTGTATGTGTGTGATGTGTATGTATGCCCATGTTTGTATGTGTGTGATGCATATGTGTGCCCATGTGTGTCCATGTGTGGCATGTATGTGAAGGTGTCTGAGTATACACATGCATATGGAGACCAAGGGTCAGTTTGGGATGTCTTTATCAATCTTCCAAGAAGACAGCTTCTCACTGAACTTGAGTCTTACCAATCAACTATTCTAGCTGACTAGCCCTCCCCAGGTATCCTCCTGTCTCTGCCTCTCCAATGCCATAATAACAGGCATGCAAGGAGCTCTCTATAAGGGCGCTAGAAATCTGAACTCAGGTTCTCATGCTGTTGTGAGTGACTGTCCCATGAGGCAAGCAACTGTCATCTTGGGGAGTTCAGTTGTACCCCTTTGTAAAAGAACATCGCAGCCCTAGGCTGGGAAGACTGAAAGAGTCTCCCCCACAATCTCTGTTTATGGGACTGTGTGGGGGAAGCCTTCATGCCTGCTGGGAAAAGGCTTAGGTTCATCCTGTCGTGGAAGGAGGCATACACAAACCCCTATAGGCAACCCCCACTTATGCTCTGTAAGGAAACCCAGTGAACTCATTGACTTCCCAGAGTGAACTTTGGTAGAACAGTGCCTCAATTTGTTGTTGGAACCTTACTTAGGTAGACATTACTTATGTCTCCTCCTGGGAAGGAATATTAGCCCTGAATGCTTGCACAACAACCATTTTACCATTTAAGCAAAAATGACGGTTCTTAATGTGCTCTAGCACTAGTAGGAGGAAACATAAATTGCCACCACTGATCTTTGGAAAGGAATGTGTCAATATAAATTAAATGCCATGAGCATGTTTCTATTTGTTCATTTGCTTTTAAGATTTATGTGATCCTCCTGCCTATCCCTCTCAGGTCTCTGAGGTGGTTGAAGAGTAGACAGCTAGAGTCTCATAGTTAAATTTTGAACTGTTTAGGAATCAAGAGGGTGTTATAGATCTAAGAAGATACTCTTAAAAGTGTGTTGCAAGATAGTATGAATGTTGAGTCACATATAGACCTTTAAACTCATGGAGTTGGTTAGATAGTAGAATGTTAAAGTCAGGGGCCAAATATGTATAAACTGGACATTGGGAAGGTATACTGGGCCATTTAACTCTCATAAATGTGGCATATTTATATCTATTGTTTTGTATAATACTTACTGTTATAAGAGAAGGAACCATCTGTTGGACTGAAAGGGGAAACTTCTGGGGGGAAGAGGGTGGAAGGGCGGGATAGGAAGGGGGAATAGGGAGGGGTTTGTGACTGAGATGTAACTTGAAGAAAAAAAAAAGTATTTATAAAAAAAAATAAAAAAAATAAATAAAAAGATTTATGTGGAATCTCAAAAGAAAAATTGAGTAGGGTCAGGCACATATCTCAGGACACAATCTCTGTTGGGAAGGGACACCACACAAAGTCATTTGAGGGCAATTTCATAAAGTGAAACATTGACTCACCAAGAGCGAGCCTAGAGCGAGGAGGGGACACAGAGGTAGTAGACTTGGATCAGCAATGTAGAAGAGCCAGGACTCCTCAAGGCCTGCAAGGGCAAGGAACAGTTGCTTTCCAGAACTTGCCACTTGTATAGGGTTCCTCCTAGTCCATGATTCCCCATGTGACCAGGCCATGGGAAGAACTGACTCATTCCCATCCCCTCAGCTCTGGTTTTACTGGCCCCTTCCAATCATTGACTCCAACCAAATCCAGCAGCCAAGGAGCTCCTGACGAAATCCAGATGGAGGACAGGGTGGTGAGTGGCTCTAGAGAGACAAATGCAAACTTTCCAGCATACTTCGTTAAAAATGGAAGATTATACAAATGTCCAAATGTTGGGAAACGAGCCAATGAAGTATGGTGCATTTTGCAGGGGAGATCTTACACATCCATTACAGTCCTGCTTTTGAAGAAACAATAACACAGAAACGTGTTTCCTATATAGTCTCAGCTGAAGACAAGTAGGGTAAAAAAATTATATATGACTTAAATTATGAAAAAAATCACACACGTGACCCATTGGAAAAATAGATGAGAGGAAACATGCTCAGAATAAATCTATGCTGATTTGGCAATTAGGACTCTATTCCCTTCTTCTCCCTGCTTCCTCCTTCCTCTTCTCTCTCTTCCTCTTCCACTTCTTGTTCTCCTCTCTCTCTCCTTTTCTCTTCCTTTTCCTCCTCCCTTCTAACTTTCACATAAATCATGGACAATGTTGCTAATATAGCATTACTGTAAGGAATAAATCTCTTACTTTTTGTAGCTTATATTCTACTGGGTCAGAAAGATTAATTTCTAGCTGATTACAACAGCATTCAATGAAAGAAAAAATAGTTTATTGATGTCAGCAGTGTGCCTTGAGAGACGAAAGTGTTTCTTACTTAGATAAATGGCGGACGAGAGCCCTAGGAAGAAGACAACAACAGAGACCAAAACGAAGTGCTTTCAGGTGCACAATAGGCTGGCGTGACAGCAGAGCACCCATTTGCCCAAGAGGAAGAGCTTTTTACAGTATACAGCTGTCTATGCTCCTCTTTGCTGCTGAGCCCAAGACAAATTTGTTCAGGAAAAGTTTCCAGGCATTTCCAGAATTCTACATCATGGCCCTCAGTTATAAACCTGAACTATCAAACTGTATAAGACTATGTCAGATCCTGTGAGGAGCATGCCCAGCAATCTCCAGCTACCTCCCCATGAGGTACAGCCTGGTAACTACAGATGTTGGGGCCATCATGGGTGGAGGTGAATCTCTGGTACTAATGTGGGGGTGGATGTGGGCATGGCGTGGACAGGCTGACAACCTGTTCTGTGGTCTGAGGTAGAAAATGGACATGACACCAACATGGGAGGGAAGGCAAGGCTACACGATGAGAGGAGTTGGGAAACGGGCCAGATCCTGCCTGCTTCCAGTTCTAACTCCAGGACTTTCTGAAGTCTCACTGCGTTCCTGCCCCTGAGTCGACTGAGATCTCCCATACCCCTGAGAACAGAGGCCAGTTTTTAATAGTAGTCTGCCAAGGCCTGGTCTTAGTTATCTGCCAAGATGGGCAAGTGACTCTTAGCTTCAGAAATGGTGTAGTACGTGGTCCCAGCTGGGGCCTAGAGACATCAGGCCTGCTACTGACCCATAATCTAGTGTGGTATCTCCAAACTCAGTTTCTCAGAACCATGGGCAGTATAAACTCTGTGGGTACTGTAGCACAGGAAAGCAAACAAACATGGGCATGCAGTGTCTTTGCTTAGACGCCTCTAGCTTGAAAAGTTAGACTGACTCTTTAGTAGAAAACATCCCAGACTCACCCAGGATCTTCTGTACAGTGAGTCTGGGCATTGCTGGCCATGCTCCTCACAGGGTCTGACATAGTCTTATACAGTTCAGTGGTTTAGGTTTATAACTGAGGGCCATGATTACATAATGCAGGGCTTCCAGATTTATCTGATCCAATACCCTTCCTCCCACTCCTCCCTCCCTCCTCCCACTCCTCCCGTCTCACTCCTCTTCTTCCTCTTCTTTCTCCTCTTCCTCCACTACCTCCTCTTCCATTCTTCCTCCTCCTCTTCCTCTTCCTTCTTCTCCTCCAACAGTTCTTCCTCCTACCTTCCTCCTCCTTCTGACAAAAATCATGTTTTAGGACTGGCACTTAGCTCAGAGAAAAGATAACTCCTCTACTTGTCTATTTTGTCATTCAGCAAGCATTTATTTTATTTTATTTTATTTAAAATGATGTTCTTTTTTTTAACTTTTTTTAACGATTTTTTTTATTTATTATGTATACAGTGTTCTGTCTGCATGTATGCCTGCAGGCCAGAAGAGGGCACCAGATCTCATTATAGATGGTTGTGAGCCACCATGTGGTTGCTGGGAATTGAACTCATGACCTCTGGAAGAACAGTCAGTGCTCTTAACCACTGAGCCATCTCTCCGGCCCCTCAGCAAGCATTTATTAGAACAGCAAAAATGAGGACTATTTCTCCAATGACGCACAATCGTGATCTTTATGGAGGCCACATGCATGACAGAATTTGCACTTATATGAGAGTGTGCAGGAGTGAGTGTGAGAGAGATACACAGAGAAGAGGAAGAGTAGAAGAAGGGTGGTATGGTGATCTGAATAAAAATATTCCCCATATGCTTATAGGGAGGGCCACTGTTAGGAGGTGTGGCCTTGTTGGAATAGGTGCAGCTTTGTTGGAGGAAGTGCGTCACGAGGGGGTTAGCTTTGAGGTCTCAGAAGCTCAAGCCAGGTCTATGGCATTCTCTTCCTGCTGTCTGCCAATCCAGATGTAGAACTCTCAGCTCCTTATCCAGCACCATGTCTGCCTGTGTGCCCCATGTGCTTCTCCCAGGATAATAATGGACTAAACCTCTGAAACTGTGAGTCAGTTTCAATGAAATGTTTGACTTCATAAGAGTTGTGGTCATAGTGTCTCTTCACAGTGATAGAAGCCATAAGATAGAAGTGTCCTTGGCTTGGTCACCTCATACATTATCTTCCTTGGTAATGACATTGTCTCAACACTCAAGTAGAATTACACTATTTTAAGTGGACTTGGATTAGGGGTCTGATTGGTTTTGATTTCAATGAAATCTCTGACCCATGTGTTCTCCAGCCAACTCACTGGGATGTGTTGCCACAGCATGATATGTTTATGCCCAAACTAATCTTTAATTTCTACAAGTACCTGGCAGTTCTCTGTAACCATCTTCAATATGTTTTTCTTGAAAGTCCTTGATAAAAGACTTTCCCTGAGTCTTTCGTCTGAGTAAATATCATTGTTTTGCTTGGGAAAAGGGTAATTAACAGTTATTGAGTGTCTCTCTGGGCCATCATTTGGCTTGGTGTCATACGTGTTTAATCTCCTTTTGTTCTTCCAGGAAACCTGATAGGTTGTTTTCCTTTTCACAGATGATGACATCCTATGACAGCATTCACACATATGTTTGTAGCAGCTGTCTCAGTTTGGCCTTTGTAACACATTTACTGAATGGAAGAGCAAAGGACTGAATGAATGAATAAATGAAGAAATTGAGGCTATTTGCACTCAGCATCACCCAACTTGATTCTCAAATCTCTCTCTCCCTCTCCCTCTTCCTCCTTCTCTCCTACCCTCTCCCTCTTGCTCTTTCCATTCCTGTATCATTCTCCCTTTCCCTCCTCCTCATTATCTCCCACTCTATTTTCCTCCTCCACCCCTCCCTCCCTTTCTCTCCTCCTTTCCTGCAGTACCAGAGATCTAACAAAGACTTCACACATATTAGACAACCACTCACTGTGTCACAACCACACACCACAGATCACACTCATTGGAACCCCAATGCCCAAGTGGTTTAATCCTTGTGTCTTTAGAAAGTACCAACAGGGACTGGAAAGATGGCACAGCAGTTAAGAGCACTGGCTGTTCTTCCAAGGGACCCAGGTTCAAATCCCAGCACCCACATGGCAGTTCAAAACTGTCCATAATGGCTGGGGATGGTGGTGCACACTTTTAATCCCAGCACTTGGGAGGCAGAGGCAGGCAGATCTCTGTGAGTTCAATGCCAGCCTGGTCTACAGAGTGAGTTCCAGGATAGCTAGGGCTACACAGAGAAACTCTATCTCGAAAAAAGAAAGAAGGAAGGAAGGAAGGAAGGAAAGGAAGGAAGGGAAGGAAGGAAGGAAGGAAGGAAGGAAGGAAGAAAGAAAGAAAGAAAGAAAGAAAGAAAGAAAGAAAGAAAGAAAG
>CAJQZJ010001638.1:1613559-1631464 GCA_907164525.1 Lophiomys imhausi
AAGAAAGAAAGAAAGAAAGAAAGAAAGAAAGAAAGAAAGAAAGAAAGAGTAGCAATGCATTTGGTGCATCCTTAGACTTAGTGTCATGGCCTCCTGCTGTATGGAGGACATTCACTCAAAGGCTCCTGTTTTCTAATGAGGACATTGACATTCAGGAAGAAATGTGATCCAAATTGCTGAGGCAGTAGAGGGCAGACTTCAGTCCATTCCCAGCTGTCTAGACTCCCACACTAGTGACCTTCCAACTACTCAGAATGTTTGAAAGCAGCTGAAGATTCCTTTTGGAGTAGTGTTGTCATTGATGCTCATACCACAGACAGATCTTTGTAACAAGACGGCTTTTATTATTATACTACTATACTTAATTATACACTCTAATTTATTTTACTGTACTTAATTTCACTATTTCCCTTCTACCCCTTGTTCCTTCCAACTCCCCAACACTATACAGAAGAGAAAGAAGGTTAAAGGGAAAACGGGCATAGGTCTCTTTGAACTACTTCTGGCTGATTAGGGTTGTCTGGTTCTTTGGAGGAAATAACAATCTCAATAGAACTCCAGCAAGCCAGCAAGCCAGCAGACAGCAGCAGAAAGAATCAGCAGCAGGGAGAGCAGCAACTTTTTTCTTCTTTGTAATCAATCCTTTCTCTTCTTTGTAGCCCTCTTCTCCTCAGGGGTCCTGGCTTTTTTATTCCTCTCTCCCAAGTCCTCAGAGTTTACATGATGTACCTGGCTAAGCCACATCCCTACTAGCTCATGAGGAAGTTAATATTTTACACCTGTGGTCTTAAACTGCCTCACACATTGGATTAAACAAAAAAAATCTCATATTTTAAAAAAATAAACTCATACCACAGATATTTTGTTGCAACTCTCTGTCCCACCAAATCAGGCATCACTATGCTGGTGGAATGACTCCCTCATCCCTGTATGAAGTCCCCAGCCTAGGACATGCACAGGAAAAGATCTACTTTTAGGGGTCAAATTATACAGCCTTGAATCCCTCTTTGTTCTTACCCCCAAATTTTCAGGAGCCCCAGAATAGTGTCCTCTCTTGTTCACTAACAGACCAAAGTCCTTGAGCTACAAAGCAATCCTCATCCCTTTGTAGGGACACCATTAAGACCACAATGTATTCCCAGGGGGGATCCAGAAGTCTCCACCATAAATACAAACACAAAGTTCTCCTAATTCTCTCTGCTTTCATTTGCATTGTTACTGAGGGGCCTGGGTCTTTTTCCCCTCCATGAAGAACTCCAAGTTTAGGTTATAAGTTCTTGAACCCATTGGCTGCTCTCTAGTTGCAACTGTGATATATTTTTCCTTTTGTCTCTGTTTGTCTTTTTCCTTTTGCTCCTAACCAATGCTCCTCTCAGCCTTTGACTCCATGATGCCTTCACTAGCAAGTGAGAACTGAAAATGGCCTCAGAAAGTTTCGAACATAGAGCCTAAGGACTACTCTGATTGAGGCTTTTTCCTCCACAAATGCAGTGTTTAGGCCCCATAGGGAGGCTGATTTTGATATTTGGGATGTTCATCAAAAGAAGACATCTCGGCTAATGTACTGCTTTGTTCATTTGGCTGGTCTTAGACTCTCATAACCCTCCTAACTGATTTTGATAGGAAGTTTTTATGGTTGAATTGTGTTCCCTCTTCCATTTGTATGCTGAAATTCTAACTCCAGACACCTGAAAATGTGACTGTGTTTGAAAAGGGATAATAAATAGATGAGAAACAAGATGGAGTCATCAGCACAGACCCTCATCTACCAGGACTAATGTTCTTACAAGCTCAGAAGTAAGAACATGTGCAGACATGAGAGACATGGAGAGAACACAGCCATCTACAAGCAGAGACAAGAAACCATAAGAAAACAACCCTGCCTGCTGAGGCCCTGATCTTGGACTCCCAGCTTCCATAGCTGTTAGAAAACTTTTAAATTTCATTTAAGTCTTCCATCCTGTAGTATTTTGTCACAGCACCACCTGAAAACCGATGCAGGCTTTGCTTTTGAAGCAGGTGTCACTATTTTCAAGTACCTGAAATGTATGTAAGGCTTGGAGCTGGGAATTGGATCATGGTAGGAAGAGTTCTGAGTCTCGGGTCGAGAAAAAGTTAGATTATTTTGAAGAGACTTAGTAATCCATCAAACAAGTACAGAAGTTTAAAAAAGAGAAATAGAGAAAAGTGTACCAGACATAGAGAAGAAGCAATGCTAGAATGATTTGGAAGTTGCAGGCACTAGACCGTAAGATGCTAAATCTCTCATATACCTTGACTCATGCATACTTCACAGTAGTCCTGAACAGTGACCATACACATAATATACAAATGTATCAAACAAAACCTTTGTTTATATAAATGTTTATATAAATGTGTCATGAATTCATAACCATAATTTTTATAGAAATGTCAAGAAGAGATAATAGTAAGAGCAAATACAGCAGCAAACTCTTATTCCATGTCAGATATTGTTTTATGAGCTTGTGATTTTACCTACCTCGTGGCCTATACTCTTGAAAAGTCTCTACCACTAAACAGTAAAGTGCAAAATAACACAGCAATTCAGGACTTAGACTCTGAAATGAAGACTTGGTTAGAATCCGAGGCCTTGGGTTAGCTCATCTATCTCTCTGAGAATCAAGTGCCTCACCTATAAAATGTACATGACATTGAAAACATTAACTTCCAGGTCGAAGGGGTGGTGGGAAGGGTGAAATACTAAATGTTTGTTTCTTATCTTTCTATAACAACAGAAAAAAAGAAAGTTTGACAACAACAGTTTTAGGACTGAAGGGAAGGGTTCATCTTGGTTCACAGTGGAAATGCCTTCATAGACACACCCAGAGATGTATTTCCATGGGAGTTCTAAATCCAATCAAGTTGACATTTAAGATTAGCCATCAAAATATTTATGGAGTCATTTATTTTGAGTAGAGCCTGAAATATCACACTAGTCAAATGTATGCTATCATTATACTACGGGAGAATTGAAGCTCAGAGGCATCCAGTGTTCTATGAAGGTAATTTTTGAAATGAAAAACTATTATGAACATGTTAGTCTCCTTATATAAAATCTTTGTGAATTCACAACCTTCTACGAAACACAAATTCCTTGCTCAGATTAATTTTCTCCATTGAGCCTCACTGTAAACCCAATGGCTTGGACATATCACCTACTTGCCACACTCTTTTGACATGCCATGTGTTTCTGTGACTGTGGTTTCCAATGGACTGTTGCTTCTGCCTGGAGTTCTCCTTGCTCTTCCCTAGCCAATGGCTCTTCCAGATCTGACTCAAGTGTTATTCATTCATTCATTCATTCATTCATTCACTCACTCGTTCACATGAGTGTCTATTTTGTAGAAAGTGCTTTTGTTGGTATAAAAAGGGGATATAACAGCAGGTAACTAATACTACTTTGGGGATATAACAGCAGGTAACAAACATCCAGCATCTGTAAGAGTAGACAAGGCCATGGAGAGGCAGATCGATTAATAGACCTCACAGTACAATAGAATAAATTTAGGACTGGGTGTGAGTGAAAATGTGTCACTGTTATTTTCCCCCTTAGTCTCTCTAGTTTGGATGACGTATGGCCATTCTGCCAATGAGTCTTTATCTGAGACCACTATAGAGTATTGATTTTAATTTGAAATGGCTGATGGTTCCAAACAAGGAGAAATGTTTCAGTTTTTCTAATGAGGTATCATCTATTCCTTATTTGACTATATAGATAATGAACTATGGAAGGCAAGCACTGAGGCATATCCTTCACAGAGTGACCATGAAGAAGAGAAGTAGATGCAGAATGAAGCTGAAACAATGTTGAGCAACACATATGACCCAGGAAAGAGGCTCATTATGGAAGGAAGTGGTATAGACCAAGTAGCATGGAGAATGTGGCAGGTTCATTGCCTGGTTCTGATTCTGCACTCTGCAGTTAATCTTTGCTTTCCATGAAATGGGGTCTTGCATCTGAATTTGCTCTCACTGACAGAGGGTCATCCTCTCAGGGGTTCATGGAGTCATTTTCTTCATCTCAGTCATGTCATTGTCACTTGAACATGTACTGGAAACTCTGGTGCAGGAAATTGAGATGTATGTGGAGGAAAGCCAACTGGTCCTCACCATGCCACTCAGACACCCGGAGGCCAGACAACAGTGAGGTTACAGGACTGATCCACAGCTGTGGATAAAGACATTAACAAAACTCAGAGCTAGTTATCTGCTGCAGACCTGTGCCTGATAAAGTCACTGAGTCTGGGCAAGAATTGTCATCCAGAATGACCACAGTGACTACTAGTAAACACATACTTTAACAATTTAGGGACAGTGTTTTGCTCTCTGGCAGTGAAAGGAAGCTCACTTGTCAGCCATGCCTAAGGATGAAGTTCAAGATTAACTTCTCTAAAGACATTTAAACCAGCATTTTTCTTTTGGGGTACATAACACAAAGGAATTTTTTAACTTCTCCTTAGTTTGATGCCACCATTTGGTGAAGTCAATGTAGCAACATATCAACACCTGATTCTGTGTCCCAAGTATCACAGCCATGACCACCTGAGCATCCCATGGGGACTATGCTAAACAGTCTAGACTGAGTAAGATTGCTCTCAATCACAGACCTCTTTACAATGAGCCTCTGTCTGGAGTCATAGCTCCTTGTACTTACCCTAGTGGACTTCACTTACAGGGATGAGGACTTGCTAGATGGCAACTCAAAGCATTCAATACAAAAGGGAGAAAGAAGGTCTAAGATGCCTGCCAATGTCCATCCCATACTGACTAACTCTTCCCAGATTTCTGCTCATGGTAAAATCTAAGTTTCTGAGTTCTCTGTGAGTTAGGACTGGGAAGGAAAGGGAATGGCACCATCATCAGTTCAATGTAGAGATCTTTGTTATCTTCAAGCCCTATTTCAGGTCCTTATACTTGCTGTCACCACACCTGTGTCCCTTGCACATTTCCACCAAAAGACAGCACATACCACCAGTCATGCTGGTGACATATTGTGGGCAGTGGCTGCTTCTTTCTTAGCTTCATCCATCATCATGTATCTTGCTCTCTTTTAGACTCCACACAAGGCAAATGCTGACTTGGTGAGAGTTAGTGATCTCCTTCTACGTTCTTGACTGAGACACCATTTTGTTCTTGAAGTCCACCGACTAGTTCTTCAGTCAACTTGACACAAGCTCTGGTCATTTGGGAAAAATACATCAGCTGAAGAGGCCTTTCACAGACTGGGTGATGGGCAATCTGTGGGACATTTTCTTTGGTTAATGATTGAGTGGGAGGGACCAGCAGATGGTCTTGGGTTGTGCAAGAAAGGTAACAAGCCAGCCATAGAGAGCAAGACTGTGAGCAGCATTCCTCCATGACCTCTGATTCAGTTTCTGTCTTTAGGTTCCTGCCTTAACTTCCCTTAATAGTGAGCTGAAGGTAAGATGCAACAAACCTTTGCCTCCCCAAATTACTTTTGGTCAATAGAAGGCTAAGTAGGACAGAAGCCATGCTGGCCAAGGTTCCCTGTCCACACTGAGTACCTTCACAGTGGCTCACGAGCCAGTCAGCCAACCACATTTTCCAACCATCTACCGCCAATGCCAAATGACAGTTGTCAGTTTTGAAGTACTTTCCCCAGTTGAATGTCATGGAGTGACTATGTCTTTGGTAGACTGTGAGTAGAATAAATACATAATAACCACCATTTCCCTAGTTCCCCTGTATGCCTCAGTATCATGGTGCTGCGATTCCTTCCATAGATATAATCTCTGTTAACTTTCCCTATCTCTGGTATGGATGTCCCCTCATCTCCCCTTCCTAGGGGAGGAGAAGGCTGGGCAAGAACATGTCAGTGTAGTCTATCCAGAACGTAACAGATGAGAACCAGAAACTAGGTTTCCTTACCTTGAGTTCAGTGTTCTTCCCACTATCAGATGGCTATTATTCTTTCCCTTCCCTATGACTACTTAATGGTGTACAGTCTTCTTGGCCTATAAGTACAGTCAATTATGAGGTTTGTTACTTAAAATTTCATTGTGATGCATATAGTACTTCATTTTAAAAAGGGAACACATGACCAGGCGTGGTGGCACTCGCCTTTAATCCCAGCACTTGGGAAACAGAGGCAGGTGGATCTCTGTGAGTGTGAGGTCAGCCTGCTCTACAAAGAGAGGCCAGGACAGCCAGGACTCTGTTACACAGATAAACTCTTTTCTCAAAAAACAGAACAAAATAATAATAATAGTAATAATAGAAACAAACACTATCCAAGAGTAATTGCTAATATAAATTGATCATTGATCATGTACTAGTTGCTACTCTCCAGTCTGTATATAATAACTGTGCACATACTCACTATCCTATTATTATCTCCATATAGTAGGTGAAAAACGGGAGGTCAGAGAGGTTCAGTAACTTCCATAGGTCACCCAGTCACTGTGAAACTAGGCTTTGGAGCAGACTGTCTGCCTTCTTAGTTCATCTCCTTTATGGTTCAATCTATACAATGTCCTCAGCCTTCTGATCTACCAGAATTTTCTGAGAGGTGTTCTACCTCCTGCAAAAGCCCTTGTGAGCTTCAACTGGGGACAGCAGGGGGAGATTCAAAAACATGACAATTGTGCCCTGAGGTAAAATCAGACGTTTGGTTTCCATCATCCCATTTTAAAGATGTGGATATTAGGACATTGTTCGGTTTACATGCTTATTCAACTTAGGCATTGAGGGTCTATTACACGCAGACACACTGTTAGGTGCCTGTTACCCTGTGGAGAAGAACTCGACCAAAGACTTGGCTCTCAGGAAGACTGTGGCCTAATCAGGACGAGAGACACTAGTGATGTTTTTATAAAGCAATCATTAGGGTTAGGGTTGATTTACATTTAAGGACAGAAGGTATTGCAACAACTTATCACAAGGGCTCAAAACTGAGCCTGGGGATGTAGAAAATACCTCTATCAAAAAGACATTTCAGCTTAAACTTGAAATAGAAGTTAGCGTTAAATAGATGGTGAGAGGGGAGAGTTTAGAAAGAAAAAATTGCTAGACCTGGTGGCGCACACCTTTAATCCCAGCACTCAGGGGACAGCGGCAGATGGATCTCTGTGAGTTCAAAGCCAGCCCCATCTACATAGTGAGCTCCAAGCCCGTCAAGGCTGCACAGTGAGACCTTGTTTCAAATATAAAATAAAATATCATGCTCCAAGGCCATGAGTTTGGAAATCAATATGTGCATTACAGATCTATGTTTCTTGGTCTTTGGGGTACCACTTCAATTAGTTGGACAAACTAGTTCTATATAATCCTGCTATAAATACTACAAGAGGGGTTCTTGCTCAAGTACAAGTGTCTGCAATTGGTGTTATAAGAACTCACTCTAAATATGGACAGACTTCTAAGATCCTTGAGACCTTTAAGAAGAAAGAGAGAGTGAAAGAGAGGTATGTACACATATATGTATGTATGCACACACATGTGTACACATGCATCTGGAAAACATAGGTTGACAGCCAGTATCCTCCTCAATGTGTCTCCATTTTAGTTTTTGAAACAAGGTCTCTCAATGCACCTGGACTTCACCAATTCAGTTAGGCTGGTAAGTTCCTGAGCTCATCTGTCTCTGCTACCTCCCACCCCAGCACTAAAGTTACATATACACACCATCACACCTAGCTTTGGGTAGGTATTGGAAAATCTGAAGGGCAAAGGTCCTTCTGTTGCATGGTAGGTGTTTTACTAACTGAGCCATCTTCCCAGCCCCGCTTTTAGGAAGACTTTTACATGAGATCGAGCCCTGAGCTCCTGTATTATATTATTTCTTTCAGGCTTTTTCCCCTCTTATCTCTGTTGCTTATTTATGGATCTTTATTCATATCATCAAGCCTCTTGGTTCCTTATATCTCACTTTTATTTTCTATCTTATTCTCTTAGAGAAGTAGCAAGTATCTTTGGGAGCATGTAGGCTGTGTGACCAGGGAAACAGGCATGGAGCTAGAGTATGTCAGTGATGTGCCCAGAAACTGAAAATCTCAAACTTGAGACTGAAAATCTAATCCTGAGACTGGCAGGAGCCAGACAGCTTCCCCTCCGTTCTGAGCCTGCATGCCCTGGTGCATGTAGCCTGGTCTAACCCAGCTTTGTGGGGATCTGCACTGATCCACAGAATGAGGCAGATGCTCTGAGACAGCTTTCAAGAGGTTCTGCACATGTCCATTCCTGATGTGAGGACCACTGCAGATGTCAGACATTAGAAGGAACCTGTCTTCTATTGAAGGATCAGAAACACAGGTAATTCCAACTGGTCCGATTACATGGGCTCAGGCTGACCAGATCATGGAACTGCATCCTAGATCCCAGAACAAATTGATTATCAAATTCCACATCAGACCAGCATGGATAAGGGACAGCATCCCAAGGTCTTTATGGGAAAGAGAAAGTCAATTTTCTTTGGGAAAGATATGTGGTCATTGGTAGACTGCCCAAGCACCAATGGATGGCCATATAGCTATGTATATGTAGGCTACACTAGTTGGTCTCAGTGGGTTATAAAGAGAAAGAAGAATTAGAAGAGGAGGAGGAAGAGGAGATGATAATAAAGTTGGGAGGGGACATGCGTGAGGAATCAAGGAAAATTGAAGAGAGTAGGAAATGGATATGATCAAAATACATTATACGTTTGTATAGAATTCTCAAAGAAGTTTTAAATATATTATATATCTAATATATATTTATTTACATTATCTATATAATATATAATAATTGATAACATAATATATAATAATATAAAACATAAAATACATTAAAAATAGAATACCAAGGTGGATTATAAAGTAAGACCCAATTCTTTACAAAGTCACTATTAAAAATTTCACTTGAAACATGAAGAGCCTGGTGGTTAGAAGGGGACAGAGGAAGACACACCAAACTGCACTGTGGTATAAGTTCTGATTTCTTTAGAAGCAAGGTTGTGTCAAATGAATGTGCTTTTTTGTTTTGGTCTCAAGTGTGGGATGTGGGGTTGCTTTGTCCACCACTGAAAAACAGACTCGTGAGAGGGGCATGAAAAACATCCTGATGGACAGACTCCTTTGAGAGTGTGTGTTCTTGGGGGCATGATGTTGGCCAATTAGAAAACATCCTTGTGTGGATTTTTGAGAGTGTATAAGTAGAAACCCCAGAAACACAGAGGGACTTTTGTTTGGCATTGCTTCTTATCAATGCCTTGCTTTGAAATATTCCAGACAACACCTTGAGATTTGCTTCTTTCAAGACTTACTGCTGCCTTTGCTGTTGAGGATCCCAAATGGGGGTCAACTGTTGTCACCACTTCTGCCAATCTGGAGCCACTGCCACTGCTGGTGTCCCTTCTAGACCTCCCCCTAACAGCTGTTGGTTCGTGTTGCTGCTGGTACCTGTTCCTGTGTATGCTGTTTAGCTGGACTGCTGGAATCCTGACAAATCACCTGAAGGACCTATGTCTAAAGAGGTCTACACTCTGTCTCTACTAAACTTTTATCCCAGTGGGTTGGAATGGAGGTAGAGATATAAATATGACAATAAATAAATAGTTTAAAAGTATGCCTTCACTACATCTTTCTACTCAATATGGAACCTCAAGGAGCCGTGAATAGCATTGCAGAGAACATTCTCATGATGGTGAGAAAGAGTTCTAAAATATGTTTATAGGGCTCTGTGAGTGCTAAACTGGATGGTCCAAGAAGACACAGCAGTTATGGATGTGTATGCTCTGATGATGGGTTGCCAGAATATATGGGTCAAGAATTGGAACTGAAGAAGAAATAGAAAGAGGTGCTAGGATGATGGAGACATCAGTATTGTACTGCAGTAATAGAACACACAAGTAAGTTATCAGAAAAGGTACAGTCGACCAAGTCACATTACTAATCCAGCTAGCTGGTCTTCTCAAGCAATACTTTTCTTACTTCACTATCTTTAAAAAATGTGAGTTCTGTGTATGAAAGAAAACACACTGTATTTTTCTTTCAAGTCTGGCTTCATTTGTTTAACATGACAATCTTCACTTCTATCCATTTATTTTCCCACACGTGATCTGTGTTTGTTCTTCCTTATGATTGCCTAATAGCCATTGTGGGTTTCTAGCCTACTTTCTTTATTCATTTATCTGTTAATGGACATTTAGACTGACTCCATAACTTGGATATATATATATATATATGGTTATATATATATTGGTTATATATATATTTGGTTATATATATATAGGAATATATATATATATTTATGTATATCCAAGCTCTAGGATTCCTTCCACTTAGTTAACTATATATATATTCAAATGTGCAGATCTGAGTTTCATGTTGCCTTAGATTCCTTCAGGTATGTATACTCAGCAGTAGATAATACAGTAGATCCTTCCAGTTGTTGCTGGTTTTTTTTTTAGGAACAGAGTCTTATGTATCCCAGGTTTGTCTTCAACTCACTATATAATTGAGGGTGACCTTGAACTGCTTATTTCTCTTGCCTTCACCTTCCAAGTGCTGGGACTATAGGCACACATCATAACATCCAGCATCATATGGCAGTTCTAGCTTTGTTCTTACGTCTTACCAGTTGTCAGGATAGCCCAGAGAATCAGATGTCCATTCTCCTTTTGTTTTACCATTGGGAAGCTGAAGTTCTGGTAGGTTAGGTACCTGAGCCCACATCACACCATGGAGCTATGACAGAAGTTAAGGTTTTAACCCATGTCCAGCTCCAAAGCTCATGTTCTCTCACCACACCCCCTGCTTCCTCAAAGACTCTTAGCAACTCCACTCTTCCCTAAGTCATTTCTACCTTTCCCACTTCTCACACTTCCTATATCTCTGGATTATGTGGCAGTTGTGAGGATGACAGAACCCTAGTTGGGGGCAGCACACACACACACACACACACACACACACACACACACACACACACACCAGAGTTACAGTTTCTCTCCCTCCACAGAGGACACAGGGTGCAGAGCCTTCAACAGGCCAAAGAGAGGCAGTGACAATGTGTTTGGTCCTTGGAATGTCCTTTTGTTCTGCAGACACAGCTTCCTAGGAGTTCTTGACCCTTCTGATGGAACCTTCTCTTCCAGCTCTGGAGCAGCGGCATATGATTCTGAAGCTGGCAGTCTTAGCATCCTTGATCATCTGTTGTCCTAAGGCTTCATTTTCGATAGACTTTTTGTTACTTTCTAAAAACACTCCTCTTCTCAGCCTGCCAGACTAACCAAGAACAGAGGAGGTCATGGCCCAAAAAAAGAACAAAGCAAGGCTTCCCTTTCTTGATAACAGTGTATAATCCTTACATTCCAGTTCAGGCATTCTACAAAGATTTTTGAGCATACTTTATGTGTGTTTGTGACTAAAATATGATGTACCTTAAAAGCCATTCCAGCCTCTTGTGATGTGGTCATAAAAATTATTTCTGCATTAAATACCTTATTCCCATCCCATCACATGTGAGCCCGCTGTTGGATGAATCACTGGAGAAATGAAATGCTTAGTGAAATGTTTTCCTTTCTGATTGCAGGGCTGAGTCTTATTCGATTAAAGGATAAAAGCAAATTGATCAAATATGTGGACCCTTGGAGTGCATTTTTATTGCTGCTGAGCAAATTCTGAAGCACAGCAACCAGATTCGATTTTATCTGCTTGGCTCCCTGTGGAAGAGGGAGATTGAATGAAGAAGGCCAGCTGCCGGCCCTGCTATCAGCATGAGTGATTGGCCAGTTTCTAATTTTGGCTTTCCTGAACCTTCTATGTTATGGAGAACGAAACCAGCGTCAGGAAAGCGTCCTTCTAACCCAGCAGTACAGTGGAATTTATGACAACCTGAGTGTGAAGCTTTCGTGGAGTTAACAAAAACATGCCTGCTTTGAAGCTTGGGCCTCCTGTTCATCCCCACCTCTGTCTCCTTAACCTTCCCATTATTCTGGCTGTCAAGGTATCAGGAAAAGGAGAAGAGACTAAGAGACAGGGGAGGGAGATGGCAGGGCCCAAGGCACTGTTGGTTTTCATTTCAGATATGTTCATAATCCTATCCTAGCCAACTTCTAGGCACATCTGTGACTGAGAATGTGACCAGTACCTTCCTGCCCTGAAATTCCTAACACTAGTTTTATTTTTTTATTTGGAAGTATTGCTAACAATAGCAATTAAATAAAAAATTGTTTACATGTCTTTCACATATGCCCTAAAATACCGAGACCTGACATTCCATACCTTGGTTAATTATCACAACAACCTGCAAAGAATGGTTGTTACAGGGTTCACACAAGACAAGGGAGATGTTGCAAGTTAACTAAGTGGAAGGAATCCTAGATCTTGGATTTGAATCCATGCATTTTTAGTGTAGGCCCTGGTATGGTGACCTCATAGCCTGAGTATGAGCCCTGGGACAGGGCTCAAATGATAGAACCACAGAATATGAAATGTCATTGTACCTCCTCCAGGTATTCCAGCTCTTCCTCCTCCTTACACACACACACACACACACACACATACACACACACACACACACACACACACACACAAACATGCACACATACACACACCCCCCACACATACACACATACATACACACACATACACATATATGCACACATACACACCCCTCCACACACACATACACACACACACTCATACACACAAACACACATACACATCCACTCATCACCCCTGCTTTCCCCAGGTCCACCTGCATTCCACTCTGGCTCTGTTTCTTATTCACTGTATAATTTTGGTTATGTATCTCACCTTATCAGTCCCAACTGGCCCTATTGGTAATTTTGAAACTGCAAGGATGCTGGTAGCTTGAGATTTCTAAGTGTGAGGCCCAGAGGCAATCAAGGTACACTCACGGAGGGGCAGAGAATATAACAGGAGGAATGTGGGAAGGGCTTTGTGTGGTCAGCAATTTAATTCATGGAACCTAGAATTTCCCTGCATACTCTTCCACCCAAGATACTTCACAGAATGCTCTACTCATGAAGGGCCTTTCTAAATCATTTGCTGACTTGTTGTATGAATGAAACTAAGCAGCTTCATACATGGCCAGACATAGCTATGTTCCATAACAAATGAAGAAAAATACCATGAAGTGTCCTGAAAATATCTGGAGGTAGAACTGATAAACAGCCAGAGGAAAGATGGATATTCCACTTGCAAATATATTACAAACAAAAATCGATTGATGGACGTGGTGGGCTCACAGGGAAGAAATGCCAGGTTCACGACTGAGGCCAAACAAATATAGCAAGATTTCCTCCTATGCAATTACCCAGAAGTGCATCAGGAAGCACAGGCTGCTCGTACAACCATGGCGTGCCACCAGAAGCGCTTGTTCCATTAAGTGGTTTGGCGGTATTGTCAAGGCCAACACAAAGAAAGCACCTCACTGCTGGTCACACTGAGAAGCAGCCCAAAGTGGTTGAAACCCCAGCCAGTTCCCCAACAGAAGGACGCGGCTGGCCCAAGGCCAGGAGGTATTATTAGCCTGGAGTTTTGTCAGGCCTCAAACTTAACCAGCTGTGGTTCTTTTTAAAGTATCATCCTATTCAATCTTTTGAATTAAAGAATTCGCCATGTAGTGGGATTTGATTATAGATGGAACACAATGTCCTTGGCATGGCTGCTCCTTTCTTACAGTATGATGTCCACCACAGCCCTGGACATCTGCAGTCTGTGTCAGCCCAAGGGCCTGTGGGCGGATGTGCTTGCTCAGCAAAGATCTCCCAAACTGACTTCTCTTAAGGTGACACCAGTAAGCTCCGTGTAGCTCAAAGCGGTCCAAAGAGAAGAAAGTTAAAAGTGGGAATGAGAAGAATTAAAAACAGTGGGAAGGAGCTAGGGCGTAAGAACAACGGCTGGGGTGGGTCTAAAGTGGACACATACGTAAGGAAGGCTTGTGATAATTAATGCTAGCTAACACAAACTCCAGGAAAGAATTCAACTCCTACATATCCTTGGCTTCAATTTCATGCACACTTTTTACTTCTGTTTTGGATTCACAAAAGGAGATTGACCGACTCTAAAGTGGACATTAGAATGCCAGAAGACAAACTGACAGGGCATATAGACAGTTCTGTCCCAGGCACCTGCTACACCCCTTTACACATGTTACATAAATTCTAGAAAGATATATACCATCAAGGTGTTGACTGTGAGCACTCCACATGGCAGAGAGATCAATATTCTAAATGCACTACATCCTGATTTTTTTTTCATTTTTTAATAGCAGGCCTTCATAAGAGTACGTGGACTGAATACTGTCATAAGTGAAAAATGGTTTTCAACTGAAAATTCTACCAGTTGGTAGATGAAAAGGATCGAGTCATTTGTCCCTCAGAAAGCGTGAAAAAAGTAAAGAGGGTTGATGCCAAGGATAGAGGTTAGGGTTGTGTATTCAGTAACCAATGGGAGAAATGGACAGCCCTCCTGGGAATGACTCCTTTGAACTGCTTTGTGAGCAGATCCTGAGTTGCACAGTGCCATATGCTCAGTGACCTTCCCCAGGCAACACTGTTCTTATGTGCAAATGGAGTGTGGCATAATACTCCCACACACGGATTGCCCCCAAAGGACCTTTTTAAAATAAGTAAGCATTTACTATTCGTTATTTCTACCAAGTACTCAACTCCACGATATCAGCTGTGACAACCACTGTATGTGATGAATGAATAAGTGAATGAATGAATGAAACAGGAAACAAAATCAGCAACAGATATTTCCTTTCCCTGATAAGATTTATAACTTAGGGACATGGACTCTACTATATAAAACAACTGAAAGACAGAATTATCAAAGAAATTAAATAAAGAGAGACGCCAAGTGTCTAGCATGATAACAAAATGCCCGAGACAAGTTATAAAAAAGAAAAGGTTTGTTTTGGCTCAGTTTGGGTGATTTCAGTCCATGGCCTACTAGCCCCATATTTTAAGCTTGTGATGAGCCTGCACTTCATGGTGGGAGTGTGTACTAAAGAAAATTTGTTCATCTCATCTGCAGGAAGCAAAAGAGCTGAAGTGGAAGGGCCCAAAGTCCCATAATATATTTTGAAGGCTTCTCTCCAACAATATAAAGATCTCCCATTAAGCTCCTCCCACTTAAAGTCCCACCATCTCTCAACAGTGATTCCTGAGAACCAAGTCTCTAACTCATGGTTCTCTGAACAGTATTTAATATTCAAATTAAAGGAGATGAAGTGAAATTAATAGCTATGAAATACCCACTGTGTACACTTCGTACTTAATGTTTCCTCTACAGGAAGCCGTTTAGTGCCTTTACTAATCTATACAGTAGGTATCATTTTCTCTATTGATAACTGAACTGAATTCAGAGAAATTCCTTGGTACCATTGAATGTCAGCTGGTAGCATTCGGGACAGCATATCATGTTTTGCCTGTTCTGACCCAACAATTCCTCCATGTTTCATGTTAGCAGAGAGCTTACATGAAGTATTCACCAAGTCCCAGAGAGATGGTGCAATTTGACCCTTGGAGTCCATCCACATTTTCCCAATGACGTAGGAAGGTATGTTCCCAAACCCAGGAATCTCCTTGTTCCTCATCCCAACTACCAACTCTTCTTCTTCCTGGGACACTTACACAAACCTATTCTAAGACCCTTCAGCCTCTGGTCTTGCATTGGTCCAAAGTGTCACGTACATGTTCCCATTTCTCCAACAACCTCTTAGGCTGCCTGTCACACTGAACAAACTTCAGCCTCTCCCTCTAGCTGTTTTCCTTGGAGGGATGGATTAGATGGTTAGTGTTAACTAATGGACCCAGTTAAGCTAGTTAGTCATAGTGAGGCATGGTGAACATGAAGTAAATGTTAGCACAGGCCACATGGAACGAAACACAACTGGGTCGACTCTGATGCAAGAGTCACCTGGATTTGAATTCGGATTTTTACTTTATCATTTGGTTAGCTGCCCCCCACTCCATACCCGTTTTCAACTGGTCATTTGGTCTTGGAAAAGATACCCAACCCATAAGTGCCTCAGTTTCTTTATCTGGAAAAGAAAGTAATGCTCTGTCTCTAGAGCACAAAAAGTGTTTTGCGTGATGCTAGTCAGTGAGTAGTGGAGTCAGCAAACATGGTGACTGTCATTAATATTTTTAGGAAGTGTATGGCTATCCTGGTTATAAAAGCATGGCCTTATCTGATAATTCAGCAAAGACCCTTGTGAGTAGCTCTCTCCCCGTGCTCACATGACATGGAAAGCAACAGCTATGGTTTAGAATTCAGGACTGAAAACATCAGTCAACTTAGCCCATCGAAACAGAAGGAAACAGTCAGCAGCAGGTGTGGTCATGAGGTGTTTGCATGGCAGGGTATACAACAGACACCGAAGACTTTTCAGATAGAGGTATTTAAAAGGAAAACTATTTCATCCACCAATCCATCCATCTGATCATACAATATATACAACCAATTGGTGAGAAAGCAAACATAAATAGGACAGTTCTGGGGCTGAAATGATGGCTCCATGGCTGTAAAGTGCTTGCTGTACAAGCATGAGGACATGAGTTGAGATCCCCAGCATCCATATTTTTTTTTTTTTAAAAGGCATAGTGTTGTATACCTACAACCCTGTATACTCCTTACAAGACAGGCAGACCCAAGGGGCTCACTGGCTGGCCAGCCTAGCTAAAACAGTGAGTTCCAGGTTCAGTGAGAGATCCTGTCTCATAAAATAAGGCAGAAAGCCACAAAACAGGTCGCCCAAGATTAATCTCTGGCTTCTGCATGTGCCTCTCTGCACAGGCACGTGTACCCTCAACACAAACATGAACACATGCATTCAAGAGAGGAAATGGTGGGTGGATAGATGATAGATAGGTAGATGGATGGATGGATGGATGGATGGGTGGGTGGGTGGGTGGGTGGGTGGAGGATGGATAGGTGGGTGGGTGGATGGATAGGTGGGTGGGTGGATGGACCCATGCACACATGCATTCATGGACAGACAGACAAAAAGCAGCTAGATAGATAATAGATGATCCAAAAGAGATATATAGATGATAGATGGGTGGGTGGATGGACAGACAGATAAATAGATAGATAATAGATGAAAATTATAGATAGATAGATAGATAGATAGATAGATAGATAGATAGATAGATAGATAGATAGAATAGATAGAATAGAAAAATAGATATTTCTGGCATCCAACTGAATGGGAGAGATGCTTTCCTGACATGATTGACTATTATGTTGTGTAATAAGCTATGCTGTCATGGCTGGAGACTAGAAGAAAGGGTTTTGATATGTGTTGGAACACTACTTTTTAATAATGTCTTTCAGGATGAAAGAGATTTTTGAGGTTTCATAAAGGGAGATTTCTGGGTAAGTGCCACTCAGAGCAATCTGCCTGCTATCACAACCAGTGAACTCTGAGAGGGGAAGCAGGGACAGGAAGGGATGTGTATGGAAGAGGTCACAGCATTAGATATTGAAGATCTGCTAGTGTCAGGCATAAGGTTACCTTTCACTTCAAAGTGCTGTGATTGAAGATTTGGTCATCGAGTTCCCAGACGGCTGCTAGCTTGTGTTGCTCTGACTCGGATGACCTTTTCCACAGAATTGTTGAAAATGCCTAGCTAATTTCAGGATAAGTTCTGAACTCTATGATAAAGAGTATCTCCTGCTCCCAGCATACTTTATTCCCAAGGCATTCCAGTCTTTTGCACTCTGAACACTTCACATCTATCCAGTGGCTCCCTTTCATTCATGATGGGCCAACCAGGACACTTTTCTCTGCCTTCTCCTTTCTGTCCTCAGTAGAGTTGTTGATAGATCTTCAACTGATGGTCCTTAGAAGAGATAGATAGATAGAGATAGATAGATAGATAGATAGATAGATAGATAGATAGATAGATAGA
>CAJQZJ010001638.1:1636461-1660695 GCA_907164525.1 Lophiomys imhausi
AGAAGAATCAGGCTTTTGTGGCCGAAAGATCTGAGAGAGGCAAATGGAAAGACTGTTGAGCAACAACATTCCCTGCTATGATAGGCAGAGGACAGAAAGGACCTCCTGACAGGAAGGCATTAGAAGGTCAATATGGCCAATGACCCTCTGGAGGAGTTTCTTCCACTTCACAACCGTGATTTGATGGCTGGAAGCGCGGCTGCCCTGCCGAGAGCCAGCGGTGAAGGTCCTGACTTGCTTGTTGATCGAGTGCAAGGAGCTTAGCTTTCCTGGACACTTGTTTCCTCATTTGCCTCACTGTGTATCAGTCACTTCACTTGTTGCTTCACAGAAGCAATTTGAAGGAAGGCTCCCGGTTCACAGGCGGGAGCAGGAGGTGCTCGTGTGGTATCAGCAATCACCAAGCAGATGCAGACAGCTGGAAGTCTGCGCTCAGTTTCCCTTCTCCGTTTCATTTAGTCCAGGACCACGGCCCTCGGAATGGCGCTGCCCACATGCAGGGCTGGCATCTCCACCTCAATTAATTTGAATTCTAGCTCCTGCCAAGTTGACAAATAAATATTAACCGCCATAAACTAGGTCTCTGATACAGCTTTCCTATCCCAGAGCCATGAAGGAGGACTGGGCTAGTATGAAAGTACCCCTCAAAAACCACACAGTGCTGAGCCAATGAAAGAAATGATTTTTCCTGGACGAGGTGCAGATTGTTTTTCAAGTCTGGTGTGCACTAAAATTTTTCTTCCTGCTTTGGCCGAAGTTGCCAGCTTGCTTTGGAGCTAACCTTGAAATCATGTTCCAGCTGTTTTCGTTCAGCTCTCAGGCCTTTCCTTGTGTGTCCCTCCTCCAACAAGTCTGCTCTGTGCTTCCTCTCAACTGTTGACAACATGGTATGGGCTAGAGATGAAGGGTGGGGTCTCAAAGATTGTGTTTTAATCCAGTTCTGTCTACTGCTGCCTTCCCTTTTATAGGTGGTAGACATCACCACCACCATCACCCCCACCCCACCACCATCACCACCAACACCCCACCACCACCACCACCATCAACATCACCATCACCAACACCACCACCACCATCACCCCCACCAACACCAACACCCCCACCACCACCACCAATACTTCTGGTATTGGGAAAACTCACTACCTCATTTCTGAAGCTGTTCCATGTTCTTAAAATTTCAATTTGTTGGCATTTTTTTTTTTCTGAAGGAAGCCAAAATCTGTTTCTCAGTAGGAAAGCTCAAACCCGAGACACAATAAAGAGGCAGGTAAAAATCCTTGAATGATACAGACCTTGGTAAAGGCAAGAAGTCGTTAAGGATGGAGGGGAGCCAGAGAAATGATGCCCTTCCAAGGAAATTAGCTATCCCCCCTGCCCCCCGCACTGATAAATATCACTGTGGTGTGGTTCAGAGTGAGGTCCAGGACTTGCTGGAGCTACCATAGTGGAATGTATCTGGAGTCCCTCCAGAAGTCACCCTTGAGAGAAAGCTATCCTTTGGATATTGTTGGACACCAAAATTAGAACTTGAATTTTAATATTATCCGGAGGAGCAAGGTTATTTTTCAATACATCTTTTGAATCTCTTTTAATTTCTTAAAAATTTATGTATTTATTTAATCCCTTCTTATAAAATGTTGATCTTTATCTTTAATCAACTTTTAAAAAACAAAAGTGATCTAAATAGCTCATTAAAAAGTTTAAAAATATATTTTAAAAAACATATTATCTGTCATGAAGGCCAGATTTTGACCATTTGAAACATTAAGGGCTGAAAGGATCACTTTCCCATTCCTAGCATTATTGAATTATTATTGTTGTTTACTTACTTTTACTTTTTGAAAATTGTGTGTGTGTGTGAGAGAGAGAGTGTGCACGCACGCGTGCACACACACACACAAACACATGCAGAGTGCAAGTATGTGTGTATGGACTGCTGGACCACCTCAAATGTCATCCTCAGCAACATCATTCACCTCACTGGAGACAGGGTCTCTTCTGGACCTGGAGCTCTCTCCATTTAGACTAGACTGGCTACCAGTGATCGCTAGAGGTTGTCCTGTCTCTGCCTTCCCATTGCTGGGATTACAAACTGACACCCCCCACCCCTTCCCCTGCATCTCCACCAGCATTTTTACATGCATTCTGGGGACTTGCAACTCATGTCCTCATTGCTTGTAGGGTAAGCTTTATCAACTGAGCCATCCTCCAAGCTTTTGAATATTTTTTTAAAAATTTAAATTAGCATATAAAATATTGGGAAATTGGAGAGATAGATAGATAGATAGATAGAGAGAGAGAGAGAGAGTTAACATCCCCACAATTCTTTTTAAGGGAACCCCATCACCCAGTGACTCAAAACTTCCTGCTAGGCACTAAATTTTGAAGTTTTCCAACTCTAAAAGTCCCAAGCTGAGGAAGGAGCTTTTAACAATGGGCCTTGAGAGACCTTCTGATTCGAACTGTAGCACTTCCAACTGGATGTAGGACATCCAGCCTTTCCAGATGTAGTAGTACTATGGGTCCCCCACAATGTGGGAGTTTTCATGCTAACAGTGGGAAAGTGCCAGACAAACTGAGGTGAGTTACCTAATGTCTCTCCTCACAGTCAGCCAGATAGCAGATTTTCTTTCATCCACTTTCCCTTACAATGAAGACAGAATTCATTCCTTGAAGTGTCAGTTCGCTTTCCATTTTTTATTTCATTGAACAGAATCAAGTCACATGCTCACTCTTACTGCAAGTAATAGCTCAGAACAATCACGTGGTCCTGTGACTGGCCATGCAGGAGGAGGAGAGGGGAAGGTTGTGGGTGGTAACTCACAGTACATCCTACAAATGCATGCTAGAGGTTTTGGACTTGATCATGAAGACTAGAGATGTCTCTGGACTCTACACAGGAGACAATTGTCTTACCTGGTGTTTCAAATACAGAAGAAATGATGTATGTGGATTAAAAGGACCACGTGAATAACACTAAAGCAAGACTCTTGGTAGATTATTGCAATAATCCACACACATGATAAGATCTGAACAGAGACTGTGAGTGTAGATGTATAGATTAAATGCTGAAATTCAAAGCTATAGAACATTTTTTATACCACTTGATCTAAAGGAAGAATGTGTACTGTGACTAACTTCAACCCAGACATTTCTCATTTGTGAAAGAGGAAAGGGTGAACTTTAGAGGAGGCTTGACCAAGTTTCATTTAGCTGCCAAACATTACCTGCCTAACAAAGCTAACACCTCATGAGACTGGGTAAGATTTCTCCCATTCTTTGGCTCTTTGACATGTCGGACACCAGCTGGCACGCCCCCCTGGGGCCCCCACATCTACCTGGCGCCAGGTGGGTGTAGACTGGGCAGAAAGCCCTCATTCTTTTTAGCTCTGGGGGTGATGACTGACTACAGCAGGACGTGTTGATTCATCACTTTCAGCAGAGATGAGCAATCACAAGCTTGGCACTATCCGTCAGAAGACTGGCTCCTCATTTCCAGCAGTCTTGAGTTATTCTGTGCAAGATCTACAACTGAGATAAAGCTAACCCTCCCAAGGCCTCTGCTATTGAAAAATCAACCTGGTCAGAAGCATCGTTAATGAGCTATGAGAAATGCTCACAAGAAACGGCTTTGGAGGCCACAGTGGGTGAGACAGGAGTCAGGAAAAGCAAGCATCAGCCTTAGTTGTGGCTGTTATACAACAGTCCCATTGCTGTCCTCTTTGGATCTTTGCTCTCTGACAATGGCGCTTTCGTGAATGTGATTCCAAATTAGCCATATGCTCTGTGAGGACAGAGGCTGAAGATTCCTGGTCCATTCCCCAGTGGACCTCCCAAAGCTAATGTAGTATGTGGCATGTAGAACACAAAAAATATTTGTTGAACTAGTGTTTGATTATTTGTATTTGTTTGTGAATGGGCAGGAGGATGCGGGGTCCAGAAGACAACCCTGGTTGTCATTCCTCAGGCCCTATCCACCTTGTTCGTTGAGGAGGGGTTTCTTACCAGCCAGAAAAGATGTATTTCAGTGAGGCTGGGTAACCTCTAAATCTTAGGGGTGTGCCCCTCCCCATTTTCCTAGCCCTGGGATTGTAAACACACCTCCACACTTATCATTTTTAATGTGAGTTTTGAAGATCAAACTCAGATCCTCATACTCATGAGACAAACACGCTATGAGACGTCTCCTATGCCAGTTTTTGTTTTTAATTAAATGATCCCTGGTGCCAATTGTTTTGCCCACATTAACTTCCAGAATCCTTCTACCACTCCCCAGATAGGTTTTTATGAGCTCAATTTTATTGACAAAGAACCAATGGTCAGAATTGAACAGTGAATTAACAAAAGCCATGCATTTAGTGAGTGGCAGAGCTGGGATTCAAATCAAAGGCCATTCCCGTGGTCTTTTCTTCTATATAGCATTGGGATTTTCATTCCACAGAATAGCTTCTCTGCACAAAGCATGGCTGTGTTGGTTTAGTTCAGTCCCCGCCCCCTACTTTATAGATGAGATGGTTGTAGACTCAGAGAGGTCAAGCATCTTAGTGTTTGGCCAAGTTAAATTTGGGCTCAAGTTAAATTCAGCCCAGTGGGTTTGTTTTTTTTGGTTTTTTTTTTTTTCAATTAGACCTTGAAGCTTTTTCAAGATAAGTAGGTAGCTAAATTCATCAAAAGCCTGTCTCCCGAAGGGCTGGATGTGATCTATCTCTGCAGCCTTGCTGGATGTCTGCAGAGCAGAAAGGCTTGGGGAAAAAAATCACATCCAATACAAGCTTCAAAATCTGCATGGTTGTTTTCTGGTTCTCAGCTTTAACGGACACAGGATGCCTCTTGACTGTAGCACGGGCAAGCCTCAAGCTTTTGGAAAGCCACTTCAAGTTTGCTGTTAAAAACATCCAGGTTTGGATGTAATCTAGACTCTGGTAAAGTGCTTAAGCTAATAAAGGGCTAATGCTTCCTCCACACTCCCTGGAAGTACCTCACTGTCTCAGCGTGCGCCAGCCCACAGGAGAGAAGACTGTGTCCGTGGCTTGGATGGTCTTGTACATGTGACTCTGGCTGGGGCACTGTGCCAGCCTAAAGCCTGACACACTCACGAGCTCCTCTTCTGTCTTGCTGCGTGCCACCCAAACCTTTGTTGGAGGGTTGGTCTCTGTGTCCCTGTATTTTAGGCTAGGAAACAGATGGTCTGATCCTACCTTAAACTTGCAGCCAGAAACATGCAGAAACCCCAGGTGTCTGCTTGCTTGGTCTTTTCTTCCTGGGCTGAGTTCCTTTGCTATGTATTACAGTTCTGATGTGAAATGTCCCCCGCCCCCCCCACAGGCTCATGCGTGTGAACATTTTTGTCCCCAGCTGATGGTGCTGTTTTGGGAGGATGTAGGAGCTTTGGGAGATGGAGCCAAGCTGATGGAAGTGGGCTGCTGGCGCGGAGATAGGGGTTTACTTGAAGGTGATATCCATGTATGGCTCTGGCCCAGTCTCTCTGCTTCCTGATCTACCTAGCTGTGAGGGCCTCCATGGCATGTCCCCATGGCTTAAGGACCTCTCCATGCTTTCCCTGATGAGACAGACCGAAATTAAGAATCCAAACAAATCCTTCCTTCCTTGTCTGACTTCTGTCAAGTATTCAGTCACAGGGACAAGAAAAGCAACCAAAACACGGTGTCAGATGTTCACATGGGACATTAACTCCTGTCATCCCTGACCCTCCAGTGGGGGAAGGGGCCACACAATAAGACCAGCCATAGTCTTGAGTCTTCTGTTTGTTTTATTTTTCCTCTTTATTGTTTTGAAACTCAGTGGACTCCCTGTGGCCCAGCTAGGACTAAGATGGTTACCTGCCCTCCTTCTTGACAACCCTGGAGACCAGAGGTCATCTCTTCCAGAAGCTTCCCTTACATGCAGCACATTTTCCTTCCCACAATCCTCAGTAACATATCCCCTCAGCTCTCATTGACCTGACTTGAGACCTGTGTCCATTTCTGAGCCAGATCCAGGGCTTAGAGGGGACAAAGATGTTTGATTGAGATTTGACTCCTTTAAAAGAAATTTTTCATTAAAGACAGGTATTTCCCTTGCAACCCCAAAAGTCAGAAATTCCTAGTAAAAGCTATTTTCATACCAGGGAATTGTGGCTTTACTTAATTGATTTTCCTCCCATTTTTACCTTAAGTGTCGTCATTAGGAAGGTAGATATTTGAAACTGTCATAAAAAAGAGAATGAATGAATTCAACCACCAGGCAGGAGATTTCTTACTGCCTCTAGCTGCTTTCACGTTTCAAACCTTCTCCTTTCTATCCCCTTTTGAACTTCATTCCTGGGGGGGGGGGCAGTGGCACCTTACCCCCATGTAAGCAGAAAGTGATGGGCTCCCACTTACATTGGATGACCCACTATGAGTTAAATCTTCTGGAAGCTCATAACAGTCATGACTGGCTGGAGCAGCAGCTGAAGTCCCTGTGGTGCTTGCTGTTCTGAGCCTGCCCTGCTGGGTGTGTGAGCTTGTTGATGGCTACTACGGGCAGCATTAGCATCCACCTCTGGCTCACACACTGGGCACTTGGAGTGCAGTGCGGATGGACCGCAGCCCCAGGTCACAGCCACATAGCAAAGGAAAGAACATGCTTCTCTTTCACGCTTTTTTACAGGATTGCCCTGGGATGTGTTAAATGCCCAGGACAGATGGCAGTGTGTATCCAGGAAAGACGTTAACATTTAAGTCAGTGGACTTCATAAAGCAGAAGGACCAGCCAACTCTCTGTGGAAGGGCACCACCATGCACCAAGGGCCTGATGGAACAGGAAGTCTCAGTCTCTCTCTCTCTCTCTCTCTCTCTCTCTCTCTCTCTCTCTCTCTCTCTGCTGGGATGCTCATTTCCTCTGCCCTTGGACATTAGAACTCTGGGTTCTCTGGCTCTTGATCTCTGGGGACTTGTGTCAGTGGCCCCTGTAGTTCCCGGGCTTTCAACTTCAGGTGAGAAGTTACACCATCAGCCACCCTGGTCTCCAGCTTGCATGAGATATCTTCCCATAAGGCCATTCCTTAATGAATCCCTTCTTTTATGCCTGTATTGTCCTATTGGGCCAATATCTCTGGAAAGTCGTGGCTAATATGTTGGGATAAATTGAGTTTTATCATTTGAGGAGGCATATGAGGTCGATGATACTTCTTGGCATCATAATTTGGAGTATCTATGTCTCACCTGGAGGGAAGGGCTTGGCCTTGGGAACTGTAGTTTTGAATGGCGTCTCTCCTGTCTCCAAACTTTCTGACTTTGAGTAAGTTATTTCTGCATTCTAGATACTAGCTGCCTAACTGTGAAGGGGAAATTATTCTCCATCTGAAGAACATAGATACCTATGTCCACATTTCAATATCCGAAAGGCTCATATTTCTCTGATGTCATTCTTAGTTTACCCATCTGTGATATGGAAATTTAACAACTTTCCTTATATTTTATATTTTTGGTTGTGAGCCTAGCCTTTAACGGCTGAGCCATCTCTCCAGCCCAACAACTTTCCTAATTAATGGAAATTTGACTACAAAAACTTTATGAATTGCTTGTATATGTATATGTGCACATGGGCCTGGACCATGTACTTGGTCATACGTGTATATATAGAGGCCAGAGGTCAAATGTCACTTTCCACCTTATTTTTTGAGACAGTCTCTCACTGAACCGGGCGGGATCTCACCAGCTCAACTAGACTGTCTGGCCAACACGCTCCACCAATCCTCCTTCCCAGTGCTGGGACTATAGGCACGTGGCTCCATGCCCAGGTTTAACCTCAGTGCTGGAGATCCAAACTCACGTCCTCCTGATGCTTTTTATAGATGGTAGATTATATAGACGCCCCCAGCATTTGGTCACCCGGGCAACATTCTGTGAGAATATCCATCTGAGGCACATCAATGGGCAGTGATGACAATGCCCCTGAAGATCAGTCTTGTTGAGAAGCCAGATGCCTAAATGCTATGCCATCCTAGAGCTAGGTGACACAGCAAAGAGCCTGTGGCTAAGGGAAAAATCTCAGGTGCCATTGTCATCTGTAACCGTTTAGGTGCCTCTGAAGGGACTCCGAAACTGTGTCTGAGGGGACCTGTGTTCCCCTTCTCAGACAGGGTCTTGGCCACCTCTGATGCCAGCTGATGCTTCTTCAGGGTGGTGACTTTTCTCTTCCAAAGAATGAAAGAAAAGCAGCCTGATTTTTAAAGATACAAGTCAAAGATTTCCTCCCTCAGGACTTCCTGTTCATAACTGAAGCCATCATCTTAAAAAATTAGCAGAGCATTCCTTTCACCGCAAAACAACAGCCCCTTTTAAAAAATGAAAAGGTGATTTCCCTTTTGGACAAGAATTTATATGAGAAGCTAAGATGGAGAAAACTTGAGTCTTCATCCAATGTCAACAATAACCTGCCCATTAGCTTAAATCCGGCCTCTTACTAGGATTAGTCCTTAGCCACTTCAGGAAAGGGCTATTCAGAGGCAAAAGCTTAGATCAGTTGAAAGCAAATCTTCAATTCAGTGAGTTTCAGGTATGAGCATGCCTCAGAATCTTTTGGAAGGCTTGTTAAAATTCAAACTGTTGCGCTTTTGCCCCAGAGTTTCTGATCAGCAGGTCTGGAACGGAGCCTAAATTTTGCATTTCTAACAAGTTTTCCAATTGATGCCTCCAGTGATTGAGGGCTCATGTGTGGGGACCACCGCTCTATGCTAAACAGCTTCCAGTCTCCCGAGCCTCTGAGGAAGGAAACCATTATGTCTGGAATCACTGAGGCTGCTGTAGAGCTCGTGGTCTTGAATGTCATGACTCTGCAATCTCAGAGTTATTTTTTTTTAATATTTACTTATTACTTCAGGTTACATCTCCATCACAGTGTCCTCTTTCCACCCTCCCAATCCTGCCCTCCCACCCTCTACCCCTGTCCCTTCCATCACACTCCTCTGGAGTGGAGTGTCCCTACATAACAGTTCCCTGCCCGAGTTCAGCAGTCATTTTTGTCTCTCCTTGGCACGTTGACTTTGGTCCACGAAGAAGATTCAAGCTGCTTAACTGGTTGGCTTTTCTGTGTTACAGTTTTGATTATGCTTTGTGGACTATGTTGACTTCTCTTTTCTGGGTAAGAGGCTGTAGAATTGAAAATATGTGTGAGTGTGTGTGTGTGTTTGTGTGTGTGTGAGTGTGTGTGTGTGTGTGTGTGTGTGTGTGACTATCTGTGTTTATCTGTGTCTTTGTGTCTGAGTGTGTCTGTATCTGTGCGTGTATGTGTGTCTGTGTGTGTGTCTATGTTTATGTGTATCTGTGTGTGTATGTGTATGTGTGTGTCTGTGTCTACATCTGTGTGTGTGTTTGTGTGTGTGTGCCTGTGTCTGTGTAGGCCAGGGGACAACTTCAACCCTTGTTCCTCGTGTCCAGTCCTCTTTGTTACTGTTGTGTGTGTTTGCTTGCTTGAGAAAGTGCCTTTCTTTGTCCTGGCACTTTCTGCAAGCCCCAGGGATTAACCTCTCTATACCTTTTTAAAAAACATTTCTTTTATTTTTGGAGATTTAACACATTATATTATTTCTCCCTCTCCTTCCTTCCTTCAAACCCTCCCACATATACCTCCTTGCCCGCTTTTAAATTCATGGGCTCTTCCCCCCCATTATTTGTTATTTTATATATATATATATTTTATATATATATATATATATATAGTAACTTACAAAATGGAGAATTTATTTAGCTGGCAATTTGGAGGTATAGTCCACCATGGTGGGAAATCCTGGCAACAGTGTGAAGCTGCCAGCTACACTGTGTTCACAGAGGAAGTAAATAGATGAAAGCTAGTGTTCTGCTTACTTTTTTACTTGTCTTTGTAGGGGTTAGATAAATTAGATTTAGAAAATATATAGGAGTTTCTGATACTGTCTCTTAATTCGGGGCCTGAAGAGCATTATCAGCATGAAGTCAGCAAAAACAGGAAAGACTCAATAGACTGAAAAACAAGTTTGAAGTCAGGAAAACAGGAAAGACTCAATAGAATTGAAGAAACAAAGTATCTGGCCTGACATTGTTTTCAGCTGCTAAGTGGGCGGAGCCCAAATTAAGCTGAAACAGAGTTCCTCCTATTTGAGGACAGTGCGTGGAGCCCAAAAGAAGAGAAGAGGCCCCTGATGCTAGAGAGCTCCAAGAGTCCTGCTGCAAAAAGGGCTGGCCATTGATGGCCAGCTCTCTCCCTGAAGCAGAAAGAAGCCGGTGAACAAAGAAAGCCTGAGCAAGACACCAAAAGGCCAAGGACTGGACCCTGTGGCTCAGCTTTTGCCTGGAGGGGTTTGATCTGTCCAATCAGTGGCCTAGGGGAAACTGTGCCTGGCTTTAAGGACTGAGGCAGAGCAGCTGAGTTCCTGATTCAAAAGAAGTAAGTTGGCCTGCAGACGGCTGGGGTCTCCCACAGAGAAGAAAGCATGAAGCCTTATTTAAGGTGAGACTGCAATAACCAACTGACCCTGATGAACCTGCATCTGAGAGATCCAGAAAAAGGACTGCTAAGTGCGTTAAAGAATCTACAACAAAGACTGTGTTCCTGACGACTGAGGACCTGCCCCAGAGACTGTATCATTCTAAAAGGTTATGAAAGTAGTTGTTATAATTATCAATAGGTTTAGTGGATAGGTTAAAGGGGTTGTAGGAATTTATAGGATTAATAGTTAAGAAATTGTTGGTGTTTGTTATAAGTGAATTTAGTAATAACTAAATAAGTGTTAAATAATAATTTAAAAGTTCGGTTACAGCCTTGGTCTCCAGCCCACAGATCATGCTGTTCCCTCCTCAGCCGAACCTATCTGGAAATGACCTCACATCTGACTCTCAAACATCCTCACAAAGACAAAGGGGTCCAAGCCTTGTCCTCAGCTGATAAGTTCACCTTAGCTTCCATTTATATTTTATACATATTTTATCCTTTGTTCTCTGACCCCTACATGTTTCCCCTCCTCCTCTTCACATTTCTCTTTCCTCATCTTCTTTTGTTTATGAGTTTCTCTCTGCTTATTCCTTGCCTGTTTTTCTTCTCCTGTTATAAATGGACACTTGGTGACTTCCCATAAACCACAAGAACACCAAAGTTTCCCCAATCCAGTGTCCCAGTGTGCATGAACTTGTTCAGATAGAACGTGTTATCCTTTTTCTCTTGTACCTCCCAGAAGTCCTGGATTCATGCTAAACACCAGAGGGAAGCAAAAATTCACTCTGGTGCATAACAACGCACTTGCTGAATACATCCATTTTGTTTCCAATCAATATAAGAAACAAGATAAAGTATTAAATTTAACTATGATACTAGATGGCTTACTGTCATTTCTAAGTAATGAGAGGTATAAATTTTATATAACAAAGAAAGAAGGAGGGAGGTGGGGAGAGAGAGATCATTGGAAAAAAGATCAGTCAGGGTTATGTTGGCTACAACACTAGTTTTTTATAAGCAAAAAGTGAAATAAAGACAATTACAGATTCTCTAAGAATACGAGGAAAAAACTAACCAATTTCTCATATGTAAGCATTTGAATGTTTTCTCTTTTCCTTCACTGCCATTTGAAGGGGCTGATAGGTTAATATAAGTTAGATTTAGTGAATACCTAAGTTTCTGATACAGTCTCTTAATTCGGGGCATGAAGATCAACTGCTGTGAGCAATTAGCTTATCAGCTTATGGATGAAGTCAGGTGAAATGAGGGGAGTCTCTTTGGACTGAAAAACAAGGTTGAAGCCAGGTGAAAGAAGGAAAGACTTTATGACCTGGCATTGCTTTCAACTGCTAAGTGGGCAGAGCCCAAATTAAGCTGAAGCAGGTGGAACAAGGAGTGATCCTATTTAAGGACAAGTGGATGACGCCAGAGGGGCGCGTGCGTGCTAAGGGCCCCTGATATGAGAGAGCTCCGAGAGTCCTGCTAGAAAAAGTTCTGGTAGACCAATGGCCAGATCTCCCTGAGGCAGAAGGAAGCTGGTGAGCAGAGAAAGCCTCGGCAAGACAGCAAAAGGCCAAGGACTAAACCCTGTGGCTCAGCTTTTGCCTAGAGGGGTTTGACCTGTCCGAACAGTGGCCTGAACGGAACTGTGGCCAGCTTTAAAGACTGAGGCAGAACGGCAGAGTTGCTGATACGAAGGAAGTAAGGTGGCCTACAGACGCTGAGGTCTCCCAGAGAGAAGAAAGCCTCAAGCCTTATTTAAAGTGAGACTTCGATAGCCAATTTACCCTGATGAACCTGCGTCTGAGCTATTCCAGAAAAAGGACTGCTAAGTGCGTTAAAGAGTCTACCCCCGAGACTGGTTTCCTGACGACTGAGGACCAGCCCCAGAGACTGTATCATTCTAAAAGGGTATGAAAGTAGTTGTTATGATTATCAATAGGTTTAGTGGATAGGTTAAAGGGGTTGTAGGAATTTATAGGGTTAATAGTTAAGAAATTAATGGTGTTTGTTATAAGTGAATTTAGTAATAAATAAGAGTTAAATAATAATTTAAAAGTTCGGTTTCAGCCATTCACACCCTACTTAAGGAGAATTGCTAGTCTAAGGGAAATCCGTGTGTTTCAACCACTAGAAAAACAGCCAACATGCTTATTTTCCTCTTCAGGTGCTATTCAAGTTTGCAAATGAGCACAGATGACTTAGACACAGGGATGGGAGTGAGTGTGGGACCTGAAAGGTGCTTCAGTTGGTAGATCTCTTGATGTGTAACAATAAGGACTTGGGTTTGATCCTAACACCCATATAGCAAGCTGGGCATGGATCGTGGACACACATACTTGCAATCCTAGATCTGGGGAGGTAGAAGCAAGCAGATCTCTGGTACTCACTGGCCAACCAAACTGACCCAGTTGGTGACCACAAGTCCCAGTCAAACAACTGGGCAGCTAGTGAGGAATAGCACATGGGGTTAACCTTGGACCTCCACATGCACCTTCATACACATAAACATGCATATATACATGTGTGCATGTATGCATACATGTGCACATGCACATACACACACATATACACACACACTTATGAGCCTTGGAAATAGATATATTTAAGAAATCCTTTGCTACTTGGTAGAAGTGAGACATAGAAATGGTTACAATGCTAATTCATGGAGCCACGAGGATCAAGAGGGAAAAAATTTTTCTCTGGGGTCTAATCCAGGACCAGGAGTACTGACTCATTTTACCCTGTCTGCCATTCTGCTATCATTCTGTTACTTCCTGTCTGCATGATAGGTGTTATACAAATGCCCAAAGGGATTTGGGTCCCCAGTTTCCATGAAGAGTTTATGAACAGAAATAGACTTAATTCTGGAAAAATCAGCACCCAGGTGTGAGAAGAATGCTACAATGGGGGATAGTAGGTCACCATGGCTGTAGCTCCTGAGTTCGAATCCCAGCTCTGCCAGCTAGCTGTAGGTGCAAATTCAGGTGACTTGCTCTCATCCATAAAAGCAAGATGATCGTGTTTACCTATAACATGTCATATCATGGCAAATTGGTACAGTAACGTCTTGGTGACCAATACAACGTGGGAGAGGATTGTAGTGGGAATTAGTTCTATTTAGTGAATTAGTATGCAGATCAACCTGGCACCTGGAGCTTGGTGTTTCTTGGAGTTGGGGCTGAGAAGGGCAGAGCCCAGTTGAGGCCATAGGTCCATAAAAAGTATGGACATGCCTTGTTGAAGGGGCATGGCTAAGAAGCTCCACAAACTAGGTATGACATTGGTTCCCAGGAGAAGCCACGGGGACTGCTGGATATTGAAAACGATCTTGTGGGCTTGAGAGACCACCAAGGATCGCAAGACAACACCCTGTATAAACTGGGGAGCTCCACATGGACCTCTCTCTCTTGCCCCCACGGATGGAGAAGCCAGTGCTCGCTGGAGAAGTATACAGCAAGGTATACCATTCACCAGCCTTTAGGCTGCAATAGCCTGAGGCAAATCAATGGTCAGAAACCTTGGCAAGTAAGCTGAGGATTGCCGAGAAACTGAGAGGTGCAGTCTGAGAGAGAGACTTTTGCCGCAAGTCAACCTAAGAGGGCTGGCTGAAAAGACGTGGCATAGAACCTGCTGAGAGAAAGTTCTTGAAAACTGGGCACTAAAGACATCCGTCCAAGATCCCGAGAGTGCCAGGAGAGTGAGCAAAGCAGGCAGAGTTCGGAGGCCGAGGTGAGGAACACGAGGCCATAAAGCATACATGGGATTGAGGAGACTACAGAAGTGAGTCTCAGCTGATGGAGGAAGCTGACTTCAAGTTTAGCAGTTACAATAGGCTGGTCTCATAAGCCAGCCACAATCTAGTGGTTGAATATAAACTGACCATACGAACTGGCAAAGCTAGGCCCAGCGGACTCTAGGCTTGGACAAGACTGCCTGTGGTGACTGCGATAGCCAGACTGCTAAAACTACGTTTTCCTGCATGGACTGTGCTAAGAATATTAATATCCTTTCAAGATTGTTTAAGTGTTCTCAGGTATTCAATGTTTATAGGTACTAGATTATAGGTATTTGGTGTTGTAGATTATAAGATATAGGTGTTTTATAAGTGTTTGTTAAGTATTAAAAATATAAGTGTTTTAAATAAAAAAAATTACTGTTACAGAGGATCACCTTGATCTAAATGCATCTTGTTCTTGGTGGGTCTCAGACACATTCAGGCTCTCAAGTTTGAAAACTGAGGGTAAGTGGAGTATGACAGTCTGGTCCCCCAGTCCCAGCATCCCATGGGAAAGAGACATGTCAGGCCAATCATGAAGGTCAGTGAGTACAGATGTCCCCAGCCTTTGAAGCCCAAACCTGAAACCCTCGGCATCCCACTGGGCAAGAGTTCAGCCCAAAGTTCAAATCGCCCTCACATCTGAGGGCTTCCTGAAAAGCTGCCCCGGTGTCACAGGGAGCTGAACCTCTGTCTCTAGCCCCGACAGGGGACTGTGAACAAATGCCGGCGTTTACAAGACAACGGGCATCAATGGGCTGATTGTGTTGAGCCATTTGAAGATAAAACAAAATGGAACTTCAAAGGATGCAGAGAGGTTCTCCTTTCAGAAGCCAGTAAACTCCACTGCAGATAAAAATCTCTGAATTGGGCGCAAATATTGGTTTTGACATTTCTGACAAATGAGTATAATTTTTTGGTAAAACTTCCTCTTTAACTTTGACAGCGAAAGACATTGCTTTTTCAAGGAAGTTTGCCTTCTCCGCACTGAGGCACACACTTTGCCTTCATAAATATGTGTATTGTTTGTCTACAGAGAGATTTCGTCTTATTTTATTTTCCCCTCTAAAATGGGCGGAGAATCGGAAGTTTGATACTTCTTTTTAATTATGTAGAGGATGGTAAAGGATGGCATGTTCCTTGGATTTTGAAGAGGGAATGTTTTCTCACCAGTAGGAATGGCAAGTCTAGAAGGAGTGTACCCACACACTCCCGAGAGAAATTTCTCTAAGGAAGGGATTTTCTGAAATGGATCTTAATAGAAGCACTTAGGGAAATGTAATTCAACCTAACCCATGTTCATTCTTCTTATCTATTTTCTAAAGGAAAATTTTCCACACTTAGTTTTATACATAGAAACATGCGACTCATGGTTTGGTGGTCAGGCTACAGGTCTGTGCTGTAATCAAACATATTTTCATTAAAAAAAAAATCCTGTGAAAATAAAATGTAAATACAAAATCATTTGAAACAAATCAACAATCCTCCTTAAACATCTCAGATCATGAGATGGAAATTGGCCAGATATCCTAAGCTGTGTGTCCCTTCCTCGCTCCCAAAATAACCACTGTTCCAACTGTTAGAACAGTCCTTTTCTTCTGTCTCCCAGTTTATTACCCTACTGCACATCTTTAGAACCCTGGTGTCTTCTGGCCCACTTTAAAACATTTGGTAGCCTTCATTCTCTTTAATTAAACGGCCTGTTGAAGGTTGTTTAATGAGGGGAGTTTTCTGCTGCATTGAACTTACCAACTGAGTGCCCACCATACAGCCTGTCAATGGACCTCTCCGCCCTCCATGTTAAGCTTCACCTTAGTCATTTAGTTACATCACAAGACGTGGCAGGGACTGTCATCACATTGAGTGTCTGGACCTCTCTGCTTTGGGGAAGTAACGGCTGCTAAGGTTTAGAATGGGGATGTTCTAAATCCACTCCGTCGTTTGATTTTCAGCTAGAATAATGCATAGCAAAGATGCATCCTTCACACTCCGCTCAGTGGGTGAGCGGTACAGTCTGTAGGTGATACAAATGCTTGTCTTGTTCTGTTTACCTGGTTTTCAAGACAATGAACTGTTCCTTTCACCAGTTAGATTCTAAAAAGAAAATCGCTACCCAAATCGTTGCCAATCCATGAACGCAAACAGTTAGTGAATCTAATACATGGAATTCTTTGTCTCCATCGAACTCAAGCTTGGTCTTTGACCAGCAGCATGCTCTTGAGGTTGGTAGCTGAGCTCTCTGTTTGGTCTTGATATCATTGGTTTCTTTCTATTTTCTGGACAGATGTTCTAAGCACCTCACATTACTTGTTCCACGCACGGAATTACTTCTTTCTGAAGACATGCTGGCTTCTGATATTTAAAGACAGCCACCTAGTGCTTATGGCAACTGAACAAGTCTTTGTAGCTAGTCATCCTCAGTAAACTAATGAGTCTGCAGTTTCTTCTTCCAACTCAAATTCAGAGCTGGGTGATTTTCCTTCTCCTGTTCATATCATATATGCATCTCCTTCTCCTACACCAAAACCTTGACTCTGGAGGACACAAAAAAGGAAAGACTTGATATCTGCCATTACTTTTTATCCAATTTGTCTCACACTATACACATCATAGAGTAACAGACTTAATACTGCTACTGATACTTATGATCATACTGTGGGTCAAGACCCCTTTGGGAGTCACGTATCGGATATCCTGCATATCAGATATTCACAGCAACAGTAGCAAAGTTACAGTTATGTAGTAGCAACAAAATAATTTTATAGTTGGGGGGGTCATCACAACATGAGGAACTGTATTAAAGGGTCACAGCATTAGGAAGGTTGAGAATCACTACTCTAGAGGAACAGGACTGTTAGAATTATATATAATGAGATTTATTAGAGTGGCTTATAGACTGTGGTCTGACTATCCCAACAATGGCTGTCTCCTGATGGAAAGAAAGTCCAAGAATCTAGGAGTTGTTCCGTTCAGGAGACTGGATGTCTCAGCTGTTCTTCAGTTTACATTAGACTCCCAAAGAAATGTCTCTAATGCCAGTGAAGAAATGGACTTGCCAGTGAGAGTGGGGAGAAGCAGTTGAAGAGCAAAAACTTCCTTCTTCCATGTCCATTATATAGGCTGCCACCAGAGGATGTGACCCAGATTCAAAATGGATCTTCCCACTATTAATCCTGAGATTCACCAAGAAAACCGACTCCACTGTTTTGGGCCAAATTTAAAGTACACATTTATTAAATATTAAAGACTAAGAGATGGACTTTGGTCAGGAACATCAGCCAGAACTTCCCAGCAGGAATGGCCCCTAGCCACGTGTTGCAGGCACTTATAAGGAAAAATATCACCCACTGTAGTTTCCCATGAGGCTTTGTTATTTCCCAAGAACTATAATTCCCAGCATTTCAGGAAGTTACCTGGTTCCTGGGCATATGGGGCTTACAGGTTAACTTTGAGAATCACACCACAAAAGATCTGGATTTAGAGTGGGTTGTTGTCTTACTTCAAATGACTTAATGAAGAAAAATCTCTCACAGGTGTACTCGGATACTTTTGGTTTAGTGAATTCCAGATGTAGTCAATTTGACAATCAAGAATAGCCATCACAGTTACTAAAAACTCACTTTGTAAAATGCCAGAGTTTCACTTGCACACCAGATGGAGAAATGCATAAAAGAATAACACCCCACTGCTCAGCGAGGAAGCCACATAGTCTATAAATTACCACTGTTTTTAGCCCACTGGAAATCTGAGGTCTTGTGTGGCCTCATAGTAGAAAGGAGAATATCTAAGTCCTGAAATCTGAAGTCTGTAACAGAATATTTTTATTTATTACACCTATGTTTATTAATACTTAACAATTACTTATAAAATACCAAAGTCCTAAAACCTAAACCTTAATTCTAAAATCTATAATCTATCTAAAATATCTTAATACTTAAAACATTCTAATACCCATAAAAAACAAATACTTAACACTATCTTAAGTTTCTTAAAAAGGTATTAATACTCTTGGCATAAGTCCATAAGGATGGATGGTTTATAGCTTTCAAGTTCAAAGTCTGTTGGACACTGCCAATTCACAAAGCCGGTCTATCTGTACCATGAAGCCATGGTCAGGTGTAAAGTCAGTATGTTCTGACCACTGATGTAGGGCGGCCTTTTTAATCAGCCCAGAATTGCCTCCACTGTCTCAGGGCCCAGAAATTTCAGGATCAAAAGCTGTTTCTCTCACCTTTGTCTAGCGCCTTGGAGCTCCAAGGTAGACGACTCCAAAGGACTCTGCCCCAGCAAATCTATGGCAGGTTTTTGCATTGGATTGCAGTGGTCCCGCTCTGCCAGTGGCATACTTTGCTACACCTTTTACCAAGATTGATTCCCAGCAGGAGAGTGCAAGACAGCAGCGGATGGTGGTGGATGGCAGCAGTTGGTGGGGGCGTGGTCTTGGCGGGTGTTGGCAGAGGAAATGAGGAGGAGGAGGGAACAGGGCCACGTGGAGCCCCAGACTTAAATCTTGTTGCTTGTCATGATGATCTCAGAGTGATTTATGGCAGTGGTTTTTGCGGGCTTTTTCAAGGCACACCCCCACAACAGTGTGTCCTGTCGTCCCATGATTCCTGTTGTTTCTCGTGGCCAATGACATCATCTGCATGGCATGTGAGGCTTCTTAGCAACGCCCTTCAATGGCAATCCAGTCTTAATTGGCTCCACCCATATCTTTCATGTGACATGCCAAGCTTTTGCTAATCCAAAATCCCTATGCTTCTAGATGCTACATTAACTTCACTAACCCTACCACAGAAGTCTTAGCACAACAACAAAGTCAAAGAACTTTGGGGTGGTGGATTTCTTTATCACAGCTTGTCCTGAACATAGAGAATATGGCCAAAGCAGAACTTCTGTGTTCTTTCCTCTGACTATGTGTGGTGGTTTGAATAGGAATGGTCCCCACTGACTTCTGTGTTTCAATGCTTGACCCACAGGGAGTGACACTAGGAGGTAGTGTGTCACTGTTGGAACCAACTCTGAGGTCTCCTATGCTCACGCTCCACCAAGTCTGGCACACAGTCTCCTGCTGCCTGTGGATCAAGGTGTAGAACTCTTGGTTCCTTCTCTAGCACCATGTCTGCCTGCATGCTACCATGCTTCCTGCCGTGATGACAATGGACTAAACCTCTAAAACTGTAAGCCAGCACCAATTAAATATTTTCCTTTATAAGAATTGCCGATGCCATGGTGTCTCCTCACAGCAATGAAACCCTAAGACACTATGGTAATCAGCCTTCGCAGCAGCACTGTTGTAGCTGAGGAAATAATGGGTCAACGAGAAGCAATTGTCTTGGCTGTCTCAGTGAGTGGAGGACAGAGCTGAGACCTAAACTGAATCTAATTTTGAAGTTTTCCCACCTTCCATAGGCCTCCCTCTGCCCCTGTTGCTCTCTGTGGTCAGTTCATGGAGATTGGCAACAGGCTCATGAAGGTTCTTTGAGATTCATGATTGGCAGACACAGGTAACTGTCTAAGCCAATGCCTATCCTGACCCCTTCCTGTCCCATCCCTCCACTACAGAGGCTAGAATAGTGAAGACTCCCTGCAGGCTTTCTTGCAGATAGAGTCATAGCTGTGGACATGAGATGGGAGTTTGGTCAAGGATTCAGTCTTCCTGGGAACTTGTTTAGATTTTTCTGATTAAAAACAAAAAGGGGAGGGGAGGGCACATATGGCATGTGGCTGCTCCTGCCCTACTTGCTCTTTCCATGTGGACTTAATCCCTGTGGGCAGAGTTACCTTCTACAGCCATGACAAAAAGACCAAGAGACTCATTTTGATATTGAACTAAGGTTTCTACTTGAGAACCCGAGAACAACAACAAAATAGCCACCTAGTAGTTGGCTCCACTGGGAGGTAAGTGTATTGCTACTAACAGCCAGATGTTCTCCTGACTGGTAAACTTGCCTTTCATGCAAATAAGAGCTCTGCAGGTTTAGTTTAGTTTAGTTTTGTTTTCATTATTCTAAGTAGTAGGAAATAGCTAAACACATTGTTTTCTCTAGGAGAAGTGATTCAAATACAGTTGGGAGTGAGATGTCCACTTAGGTTAAACCCACTTTTTTTTTTTTTCACTCCTGAAACGTTGACCCACATACTGCACCTCACGTGGGGCAGACCAACAGCTACTGTATTTGAACAGTCAACATTCACATGGTTTCTGTTTGCTGAAGCATTAGCAGAAACATAGGCTGAAATATATACCACCATGTAATAGATCCCAGATGTGTGGGCCGTTTGGAAGAATAAGTCACCAAAGAGAACTTTCTGTCAGTTTGATCAGGCTTGGTAAGACCTTCAAACCAACTTGGAGTTAAAATGTGCTAGGATTAAAGTCTGATTCAGTTTTGTTTAAGTTCGACGAATGATCACTGAGTCTTCCTCTGGGCCAGGTGTATCTGTGCTACCAGCTCTGGATTGGTCTGTGCCTTCCTGATTTTTACCCCAGTTTCAAAGATAATCAAAGGAAGGCTAGTAGGCTAGAAGGCCTGGATTCAATGTGGCAAAATTGGGATCCACTCTGCCTGCCTTTGCTTAATGCATATATGACTGCTGCTCCAAGTATTTCAGAAACAACTGTGAGGGCTATAAATATAAGAGGAAAAATGACTCTTAAGCTAATGGCGTGCCATGGAAGACAGACATCATTTTGGATAGCTCTACTAAGTGGAACAAGGACTTTGGGTAAGTGGATTATCAGGGCTATTTTGAATATTACCAAAGACAGATTTTAAGTTTATCATTGTCCAAAAGTTTCCATTCTTTCTAGCTGCTCACTGGGTGGCAAGGTTAATGTGTCTCTAGAGGAAATAAATAAATTTCTTGGTTCTGAGGAAAGAGCTTAGTTGGTAAAATGCCTATGGTGCAAACCTGAAGATTTGCACCCGATTTCTAGAACCCACATTTTAAAAGCAGGCATGATGGCACATGTTTGTAATCTAATCACTGGGGACACAGAGAGAGGTAAATGCCTGGAGCTCTCTGGCCAGCAAGCCTAGCCTAATCAGTGAGTTTAGGACAGTGACAGACTACCTCAAAACAACAATGTGGACAGTACATAAAGAATATCGCCTGAGGTTGACCTCTGACCTCTACACATACATGGACAAGCACACACAGGTATCTACACACTCAAGAACATGCACATATGTGCATACATAAATAAGTAAATGAATGAGTAAATAAGTACATGATTTCTTATGCTAGAAGGAAAAACCATCTCACTGGGGAATGGAATACACACATTTAATATGTATATATTAAATATATATATATATATATTAAAAGTGATTATTGTTTGTGGTATCCCCTAGTTCTGGGTCATAGATTAATATCTAAATGACCAAAGTCACCTGATTTCTATATAAATCAGGGAGAGAGATGAGTGTCCAGTCAAACTTATTCAATCAAGCCATCCCAAATATCCATCAAACTCTGCCCAAACCAGCTACATAGATTTACACACCATAAGATCATGCCTAAAGGGTGACCACAACAAAACCTGCAGTAGTTTTCTGGATTGTTCTAGAAGGAGCAGCTTATCTGCCTTACTCTGTACATTACTTCTTTTTCAGACACTGTAGGATTCTGTAGATTTGGGCTGTAATACCTGTCTTATTGTGAAACTGAAACTTAGTTATCAATTATATTTATTAATAAGTATGAACTGTAATGTCAGCCTGGCAGAGCAGCTATCAAGCTAACAGAAGGCCAGCAGGCCTGGCTCGACTTAACTGGCAGCCTGACCCCTCCTGGGGATAAAGCCCTGGACCAAGGGTGACCTTCACCACCTACAACCTAAACTCTATTAACTAATATATTCATTAATAACTATAAGTTGTTATATTAGGTCAATGGAGCAGCCAGCGGCCTGGCGGGAGATTGGCAGGCCTCCTGACTTGCCTTAGAGTCCTGTAGGCCTGGCAAGATGGCCTGGCAGGGCAGCTGCCAGATATTTATTAATAATTTTAAACTGTTATATTAAGCCAGTGGAACAGCCAGTGGTGGCGTGGCAGGGTAGCTGTTGGGGCCTGCCGTGAGGTCTGTGGCCAGAAGCCTATAGGCCTGCCTTAGATAGCAGCCTGCAGGCCTTTTAACTTGAAACTTGTGACAGCCTTTTTCCCAATAATTAAACACACCAAGACCTTTTAATGTTTCAACACTCAGCCCTTAGCTGGGCAGACTCTCAACTAGCTCATCTAAATTAATCCCAGATCACCTAATCTCAGTCAGCCATGTGACTTGCTGTACCTTCCAGAACTCTTAGACACATCTGTCTGCTTCCTTGTCTCCTGGTGGAAAGAGAACTCCTCTGTGTCATACCCAGGCTTCCTTTCTTGATACCAGGAAGTCCTACCTTCCTGTACTCCTTCCGCCAAGCTAATTGGCCATCAGTGACTTTTATTAAACAACCAGAGAGTGTCTCAGAAAGGGCAGTCACCAGATCCCTAGCACTGAAATCAGCCTTTAAAATCAATGTATTAGACCTTCTTCCAACACTATTGCCTTCAGTCTGGGGTCCTATGTAAGGACTTGTTGAATAGGTAACAACAACAAAAGCATTCTAAGATTTTTATGCATGTTAATGAAAGGATAGCCATTGGGTATCTCCAGGTCTAACATGTACATATTGCTCAAAATGCAACCCTTGTCAATATCCTTCCCACAGCCACACCAGTGTTGCTTCATTCCCATAGAAGAAACCCTGGGCAGCTAGGTTTTTAACCACTTTATTCTCCATGAAGTATTAAATCATCCCAGAGTTCTCAGGGGGTCCACGGCTTGTACTTAAAAGACGGAGTGGATAGAAGGGGGCTATAAATTACTTTAGCCTGCACGACTTAGGTGGAAAGAAATCTAAATCTTTAATAGTGTGAGGATGAAGGGGCGTGGGAGAAAATCATCAACCCTGTGAATCCAGAGAGCAGTGGGCAAAAGCACAGCCTGTGGGAAGACACTAAGACTGTGTGTGTTATTATGAAGCAATTCCATCCTATTCTTGTAGATATCAGTATGGATACTGTCCAACAGAGGGGTGCAAAGCAGTTGAGGTAAATTCATGACCCCCACTCTGGAGTCTGAGACACAACATCCACACAAAAAGATACTCACCAGAGGTTGGGGTGGATCAGAGTCCTGTCCTCGGGTAATAAGGAGCCTCACCAGGACAGCGAGTACTACTGAAATGGTCTGGGATAGGCAAACATGAACCATACACAGGCTCAGAAGCAGGGACAGTGTTTAAGACAAAGACAACCCCATGGTTCTCTTTGGGCCTACATAAAGGCTGGGAGAATTAAGACAGGAATATCATGGCTCCCCCTGGGCAGAAAAGCTCTCAGTAGACTCAGCAAGGAGGAGGGACACAGGATTCATGGGAGCTAAGCAACCATGGTCGTGTCCTCAAGTCCTAGAACTGGGACAATGACCCCAACCCAAACCCAACCACAATAGACACCATTGATACAGCTTCTTACTCAAGGAATTGATGTCCCCTTGTCTGTCCCTGCCCCCTTCCTATGGCTTTGTCTTGATCAAGTGAAAACAGCCTGGGGTTGGGCCCATTCTTTCACTAGACAGAAAACCTGCTCAGTGGTATCATGCCTACAGGCAGAAAGGCCACATGGACCTCATTAAGGCAAAGGGCTCCAAAATATGGCTTCATGGTATCTCATGAACTCTGTGAAGCAGCCTAGTGTCTCAATTTCATTTTTAAATGAGCCAAAAGACTAAATCAATGTACTCAAGGTCACGTGGCTTCCAAATGGGAGACTGACTCCAATCCCATCTCTGGCGGATGTACAGTTAACACATTGCCTCTTAATGTAAAAACTGCAGCACTCTTGAGTCAGGCTTTGGAAATTCTCTATGAGAATTCTCCAGAGAAAGGCAACCAACTGTGTGTATGTGTGTGTGTGTGTGTGTGTGTGTGTGTGTGTGTGTGTGTGTGTGTGTGTGTG
>CAJQZJ010001638.1:1666589-1681515 GCA_907164525.1 Lophiomys imhausi
GTGTGTGTGTGTGTGTGTGTGTGTGTGTGTGTGTGTGTGTGTGTGTGTTCCAGCCCTCTATACCATAGCAGCTACTTAATAGGGTGGTAGCAAAATGAACTCTGGGTCTCTCTTCGGCTACTGCAAATACAGCCAAGAATCAAAATTGTGGACAAGAACACTCTGTCTGGCTCAGCATACAGCAAGAGGGTCTTTCAGGTGAAAGACGGACAGATAGTCCCCTCTGTAAAGCCAAGCTACTATGGGTGACAGCCACTGGCCCCTGCAGTCCTATGAATAATAGTTGGCCAAATCCCACTGCTTTTTAGAAGAAAAACGGTGGAGTAGATCTGATGTGCCTGGCTCTGTCTAAAGAAGTCGAAGTGGCCTTCGAAAGGATTAATGGGACATTTGTCTCTCGCCTTCTTCGTAGAAGGGGAGAGCTTTCTGAAAAATAGCACTAGCTTCCTGCACCTATTCCTGAGGAGGAACCTCTGCAGAATTGACCCTTGGCATTTTCTATCCTGGTTTCTGTTTTATCCTCCCCTGGTCTCTCTCCCACCAGGCCTCTCTTTCTTCCTTTACTCCTTTTTTGCTTGGCATCACAACCTCTTAGCACCATTTCTTCCTTTTATTCCCTTCGCTATTCCATCTTCCTTTGTCCATTCCACAAGGATGGGAGGATGCTGTTCTCTACAGAGGAAAGCCACAGACTTGGGAATGCAGCCTGGCCTCTGGCTGAAGGCTCTCTCTCTTATTCATGTGTAGGAAGGGTGTCGAGTGTGTCTACTCTTTTCAGGGGATGGTGCCCATGTATTTCTCTGTTGAAGCAGTCCTCCCTACTAAAGAGACTGTGTGCTGTGTGCCCCTCCATAGCAGCAAGCATATGATCAGAGCTTACAATCCCAATTGACACAATAATTGATTGGCCAAGGCCACACTGCAGGAGCAATTAGAATCGCTCTAGGGATGGAGTGGGCTACTAGCTAGAAAGATCATGGCTGCCTGTGGCTCCCAGGAGACCTTGCTCCTCCTTGTGGAGGAGAGGTTTCAAGGATGTGAAACAGTACAGAGAAAAGCAATACAAAATAGGACACCGATGAGCCACTTGGATCCAGCTAAGATGCCCGATCAACTCCTGTACCCTATGATGTCCCATGACATGAGCCACTGTGGTTTAGGAAGGGGACTTTAGAACTATAATCACACAGTGTGTAATGGCAATTCTGTCAATGGCAAACCACATGAATGATGGTGGTCTTACAAGACGTTAACAGCAAAGTCCCCATTGCCCAGCACCACCATCGCCACCCTAATGCTTGGGTGTAAGGAAGTGTTCCCTTGGTTTGGAAGATGCTGGTGTGACCCTTCCAGCTGTTCTGCTACAGGCATACAGAAAACACAATTATATGCAGTGTGTGTTACTTGATGGTGATGACAAATGACGACATGACCTGTTCATATATTTAACTAAACTTCTTATTATTTTAGGGCATCTTTCTACTTACAAGATTTTTCATGTAGTCTGTTAAGTTGTACTAGCAGCCCTCTAGGCTCAGTTCACCACATCACTATTACATATAGTCATTTTGTTTGACTACACTCTACAGTGACCACACAATGATGAAGCAAGACACATTTCTTTTTTTTAAATCAACTTTATTTATGTATTTTTTTATGTGCATTGGTGTTTTGCCTGCATATATGTCTGTGTGAGGGTGTCAGATCTCGGAGTTACAGAGAGTTGTAAGCTGCCATGTGGGTGCTGGGAATTGAACCTGGGTCCTCTGGAAGAGCGGTCAGCTCTCTTAACTGCTGAGACAACTTCTCCATCCTTCAGCTACACGTGTCTATAGCTTGAATCTGTCATGTGTGACCAGTGGCATCCCAATAATCCCAGAAGACCATGTTAGGCAATGACTTTATTTTTTTTATTTTTATTTATTTTTTTTTAGGCAATGACTTTAACTTATGGAAACCTCCATTTTCTCACCTAAAAATGGACCCTGTTACCCTTGCACTTCCAGTCAAGTGGAGAGCTTCCCTAAACAGCGAGGGTGCTCCTCCCTGCAAGACTCTGAATGCTTTCCTCCTCTCCTTTCTGTTCTTGAGTTTTCTCCCCCTGAGAGCAGGAGGACACAGTCTTTTTCATATCAATATTCTCAGCATTTATCCTTGCCGGATTTCAACCTTGGAGATAAATGACTGAAGTATCTATTTAACATATGAAAGCAGACCTGGCCACCAGGCTCTCCTAGCAACTCCTCCACCCCTCCCTGTTACAGGGCCCCCCTGGCTAGCATGTCCCCCCCCATCCCTGAACTCTCCAGCCCAGGGGACTTGGTCGTTCTTCCCTATATAATCTGACCATTTTGGATGCCTGCTTTCTTTGCATCTTTGGGCCTCCTGGCTTCTGAACCTTGCTCCCCTCTCTCCCCTCTCTTTCCCCTCTCCATCTCCCCACATGGCCCAGCTCAGTCTGGTCATGATACTATGGACTCTCCCAGATGTCCCTGCCTCTGGCTTTGCTCTTCCACATGTCTATAATACACTTTCTCTTACAACATAGCTAAGAGCAGTCATTTCCTTTCCTTTTTATTTCTTTTTTCATTCAATGTTGGGACACAGAAGGGCTCAGTCATGGTTGATTCATGTCCTATTTACTTTCCTTCCCTTCTTTCAAAAATGTTCTTTTAGTCTCTTCTTGTACCTCTTACTTCTAGTTTCTTTCTTTTCTGGACCAAGTTTCTAGTCAATCCCCACTAACCCTCCTGCAAGAAAACTCTCTTGCCTGTGTGCAAAAGTCATGGCGGATGCTGATCGTGGGTACAATGGTGTTGTGAAATATGTCAGTCTAGCCATCTTGGCCAGGGATGGGACCACTAACCAACTATGCCAGCAAGTGACTGGTTGTTACAAGTACCACAAAACTTCAATGCCTAGAAATCATAGCTGGTGCACAAATTGTGTCAAACCAAAAAGGACCTTACCTTAGCATTATAGCTATAATTGATGACATTATTCCCGTGCAGATTATCAAATCCCTTCCTATAGGCTTGGGTGATAATCCATGCAAGAGATGTTCTGTATGATGTTGTTTCCCTTTCCACGGCTATCCCACATGTGCACAAGAAGCAATCATGTTAGCACACAGCACAGCAGCAGCCATCTGCAAGCAAGAGAGAACCATGACCAGAGCCTGGACATGATGGCTTCCTGACTGTGAACTTTTGTCCTCCAGAACTATGAGAAAATAAATCTTTGTTTTTTTTTTTAAAGCCAACCAGTTCGTGGTGTTTTGTTATAGCATCCTGACCTATAGTCATCATATTTGCTTTTGGAGGAACATATACAATATATCACATCATCTTCTGTTCACAAATAGCTCTTTTACTTTGCTGTTTAAAGGTTTGATTGATGTGATGTCTGAGGCCTCTGAGTCTTTGGTACCATCCCTGCCCAAAGAAAACAAGTCGCTAAAACCTTTCCTCATTAAAGCTTCCCTGGAGGCCGGGCGGTGGTGGCGCACGCCTTTAATCCCAGCACTTGGGCACTTGGGAGGCAGAGGCAGGCGGATCTTTGTGAGTTCGAGGCCAGCCTGGTCTACAAAGCGAGTCCAGGACAGCCAGAGATATTCAGAGAAACCCTGTCTCGAAAAACCAAAAAAACAAAAAACAAAACAAACAAACAAACAAAAAAAAGCTTCCCTGGGTCAGTGAAATAGATCACCTTCACCTGCTTGTCACTGCGGAGGTTAAACACTTTTTCCCTGAACTGTGTTTATGTTAGACAGTTCTGGAAAGGGTAGAGCCTGTGTTTCTTGGGTGCTCTCAAGCCTTCAGCATTTGGGGGGGTCAGTTATCTCTGCCTTTAATGTAAAAATCTAATAGTTTGCTGTCTCAGCAAGCTTCTGAAAAGAGTAGAATCCCTCCAGCTGTCAGAAATGAAAAGCAGCCGGAGAGGAATTTTGAACTCCCTTTTCTGTGTTAATTATAGGACTGAGTGTCAGTGGACAGACAAGGGGACAAAGAAGAAAGAGAGGACTCCTGAAGGTGGAGTGTATTGGTCAGAGTGAAGTTAGACAGCACACTGGTAGTAAATTTCTGGGTCCTAGCTACTGTCCCCTGAAACCATTTTCTCAAGGGTCTACTGACTCTCAGGGAAATTTTCATCCAGGTGGCTACTTCAGGGAGCTAGCATGCTGATATCTCTCCATTCTTAATGCACAGCTTCTGAAGTGACTCAGTCTGAGAAAGAAAGTCCTGTTCATAAAGGAGCTTCTCCTTTGGAAACACTACACTCAATTTTTATTTACAGTTTCTTGTCTAGAAATAGTTATGTGGCTTTGTTCAATCTGCAAGGCTGCTAACACACACAAATACATTAGCTCATGCACACTTGGTGAACAGTTAATGACGCCCACTCTGAAGGTAAGGGGAAGACCAATGCACATACTTTCAATCCCGTCACTAGATGCTCCTCCGAAATGTGTGGATGATAAAACCATTTGCCATGAAAGCATAAGAGTCTGAGGTCAGATCTCTGCATGCCTTCGATATGCTGGGCACACAATACATACCTGTAATCCCAGCACTAGAGGTACTGGAGGAGGCAGGGGGATTCCTAGAGCTCATTGGCTAGCTGATCTTGCTGAATCAGTGAGGCCCAGGTTCACTGAGAGACCTTGTCTCAAAAACATAAGGTGGAGAACAATTGAGGAAGGTGTTTGTTCCTGGCCTCCACACATGTGTCCACACATGTGTGCATACACAGACACATAGAGAGAAATTGGAAGGTATAAAATGTATGGACTCTTCATACTGGGGTTTCTAGAGACTGTAGCAAAACAAAGACAGAAAAGCAATAAGGGGAGCAGCAGCATCCTGGCAGGTTCATTTGGTTTAGACTTCATCAGCAGTCTATCTAAACTTTATATCTGTATCCCTTTTACAGACAGTGATAATTTTTTAAAGAAGTAATTTGTATTATTCTTTTGGCTTTTTTGCTTGAAAGAAGGTCTTACCATATGAGACTCTGGCTGGTTTGAAATGTGTGTAGACCATTTCACTGAGAGACCTTGTCTCAAAAACATAGACCAGGCCAGCCCAGAACTCACAGGGATTCGCCTTCTTCTGCACCCCAAGCACTGGGATTGAAGGCGTGTGCCACCACCTGACCGTAATACCTTTTTAAAGAACATCACAGAGATGTCTGGCTCCCTGAATTCTAATGCTAACGACCTCATTAGCTAATCTATTATCTCCACCGTCCATCTTTGCTTCCGACTCTCAGAGGTGCACTTGGAGGGGTTAATTCACATCCTCTGCTGGAGTTACTGTGAAATTCAAACTAGATGTCAGAAATGCTTATCGAAGCACTTGGCTCATAGCGTTAATGAGATGGTTGAACGAAAATCCTTGAGCAAATTAGCTGGGTTCTATTCAACCTATGAGAAACCATGAAGCACATATTAGGCAAGAACGGCGCAGAGGGCAGAGGCTCTTTCAGAATGTCACGGCTGATAAATGTTCCTTCCTATGTGTAAGCGTTTTGAAATGCAGACAGCTATTTATTCTATCCCACTAAACCATTCTTAAACTCAAATTCAATGACCTGTGAGAAGTCAAACCAAACCATAAGCTGCTGTTGCCATGTAAAATGCTGACAGGAATCAGTGTGACCAGGGATGGCTGTACAGGTGTGAGACCTGGAGCGGGGTATGGCTGCTTTTGTGGTCTGCTCTTCTGTCCTGATTCTTAATGATTCTTGAACAAGGAAATACAAATTTCATCATAACCTAGCCTAAAAATTTGTAGCTATATCCTGGTAGTAACTCCAAGAGATTTATATAGTTTTTTGTTTGGTTGGTTGGTTGATTTGGTTTGTTTGTTTGTTTGTTTTGTAGTCCCTTTTAATCCTAAAATAATAACTCTAAAAAGATATTCTCGATATAGCAATATCGTTTTTGTTATTTATTAATTTAAAAAAACTCTTGCACTTTCCTATTCTATTTCCAATCAGAATCAGACATTTTTTTTAAAGCATCTGCCATTTCTCACAAGCTCTCAGTCAGTTTGCACTCTTGCATAGCCCTGGGAAAAGATTCCATTTCCCCACGCAATCCAACCTACTTAGCTTAAACCCTCGGAGACAGATTCAACTTTGTATTTTTATGAGGCCTCTTTCAAAATCTGCCCTGCTGCACACTTAATGGTCTGGATTCTAGAGTAGAGACTCTTGTTGGTACTGACTCATATATTTTAGGATTTTTTTTTCTCAAAAGAACACATTTTTAAAGCGCCAATACTGCAGCGAGAATTCTGGGGTTGCAGCTCTCTCTTTCTGAACAGAGATACTGGGATGTATCAGAAAATGCTGAAGACTGGGCATAGCCAGATCTATGTTTCAGGTCTTATCCTGTTCTTTGCACCATGTGTGAGCCTAACACAGCTGCTTAAGTGTCTCAGGCTCCAGTCACCTCCCCTCCCCCATGAAGTGCTGGGAGTAGGTCTTACCTACTTATGTGGTTCTGGGGGAGGAGATATGGAAATGACCCTCCTTAAACTCTTCTTAGAGTGCAATATTTCCACAGAAGGGAGTAATATTCCATAGGGTTTTTAAAAATTTATTATTCTAAACAATTTCATCCTATGGATGATTCGGGAGACTCGGGATCCTTGTATTTCCTGAGAGACTCGGGATCCTTGTATTTCCTGAGAGTTCTGGAAGTCAAAATCCTCAGGACATTCACAGCAATGTACTAGGATGGGCCATTTCAGTTAAGTGCACCTCTTGCAGGATGGGACATTTGGGAAAGAGAGGTAGAGCGTGACTGTAGACTGTCAGAGGTCAGGGATGGGGACCCAGAGATGGTGGCGTGAACATGCAGGAAGGCTGAGCCCGGAGAAGAAGAGGTAGCCAGTGAGAAGTTCTTGGTGTTGGAAATGGCTGCCACTTACGGTTGTACCATTTTGCACAAACCCAGAGTGAAACATCAGCTTCCTGCTTCATAGATTTTTTTCTGAAACACTTCCCCTGCAGAGGAAGACAAGGAGCTTGAGAAAGGCATGTTCCCTTCCCAAGAAACACAGGGCTCTCATTTGGACTGGTGAGGCTCCATCAGTTATGGGAAAAGGACAGATGTTCAAGGCTGCAAAGACAGCATAGTCAGTGTTGCCATGTAAACATGAGGATATGAGTTCGGATCTTCAGCCCCCATGTAAGAAGCCCAGCTTGCAGGTGCATACCTGTTCTCCTAGCACTGGGCGGAGTGAAGACAGACAGGTCCCAAGGCTTGTTGTCCAAACAGCCTGGGCAAATCAATGGGCTCTAAATTCAACAAGAGACTCTGTCTCAAAAAAATAAGGTGAATGTGGGGATGGAGAGATAGCTGAGCAGGTAAGAAAACTTACTATTGCAAAGGATCTGAGTTCAGTTCCCAGCACCCCTCAAGCACTCACAACGTGCAACTTATAGCCACCTATATAACTCCAGTTTCAAGAGATCTGATACCCTCTTCTGTCCTTCTTAGTCACCTGCATGTAGTCAAGTACATACACATAAATAAAAGGAATAATTAAAAACAAGATGAATAATGACTAAGGAAGACATCCCACCATTGACTTTAGGTTTCTACACAGATGTCCATGTACACGCACACATATAAATACATAACACACACACATACACACACATGCATGCACACACACACATGCATGCACACACGCGCACATGCACACACACACAAACACATAACACACACACAAACACCAAACAAACAAACAAAAAGCCTTTTATGTCTTGTCCCTCAGTTGTAATCCAAACAGTGCTAAGGTTACACTTGGGCAATGTGAAAGGGGCCATAGACTAATGGGAAGTTACTGGCATACATTTTCTTGAAGCCGGCTTGTGTGAGGCCCCATGCAGAATTCAGGAGATCTGGTCTTCCTCTGTGGAGGGAGGACACAGCCGCTCTAAGTGTTCGCCCATGACCCAGAGGTGTCCTGGTGTTCCAGCACAGGAACTTGAAAGTGCAGCTTCCTCTGCCCCTCGACTCCCCCAGAATTTGTAATCTAGATTCTAAACCACATGTAGTCATGCTGAACATTTTTTTCTGCATTTGTCAAACTTTTGTAGCTAATTATCAGTTAGAGTCAGTGTAAGGAAACCTGTCTCTCCGGGCTGGAATTGATTAAAATGTCTGTGCTATCAGCAGGGGGCTGTGGGAAGTGGGCTGCTAGCAATGGGGTTTTTCCTTCTCCTCCAAGGAAACCCCCAGCAGGCTTTAGAAATCAGCACTAGTGACAGGAACGGCAGGAACTTATGGGAAGGGCAACCATCACTTCCACTTTTAAGAAAGAACAGGATATTTCCTGACATGTCATTGGGGAAGACTCGGGGGTGGCAGGGACGGAGAGGGGAACAATACACAGCATAACAAATGTCACAAGGACCTATCATGGAGAATAGTGACTACAGCTGAAGACTCTGCATTGACTGCACAGCCGAGTCCAACTTCTGTGAATGAGGGAGCAAATACACAGGGGAGGCCAGAAATCCATGGCATCTTCCTCAGTGCAGCATCTCCGTCACGTCACTCCAGTTTCTTGCTGGTCCTGGCCAAGCCCGGCCCCCATCCCCCACATCCAAAGGAAGAAAGCAAGGATTGTTTTCATTTTTCATCACTGCTGAATCCCAGAACTGTGATAGGCCAGCACTCTTCCCTCCTTTAGGGTCCTTCTGCTGCCCTGTTCCCCTTGTGCATGAATGTCAAGAAGGACTACACACTTCCATTGGCCACCCTAAATAAAATCTTTCAATACCTACAGTAATTTACCTTCCCCGATGTTTGACACTTTGCTTCTGCCTGCTGTCTGATCTCCTCTCCGTCTCCGAATATTTCAAGTTGTTCTTTTCCAATTTCTACTGTCAAGTTTGTTTGCTTGTGTGTTTGTTTGTTGGTTGGTTGGTTGGTTTGTGTCCTGTCACATGTGGGATCACTGTTGGATTTCATCTTCATTGCCTCTAAGTCTCCTCACTCACAATAAGGCAAAAAGAAATGATGTTGCTGCTGGTGGAAGTATGAAAGGGCAGCCACTTTGGAAATCAGAAGGGACACAGAGTCACCGCTTGACAGTGACCTTTCAACTTCTAGATATTCACCAATAAGAAATTGAAAATAAAGTATGCTAGCACAATCACTTATGCACATATTCAGAGAAACGTGACGTAAGCCATAAAATAGAAGCCACATGATGAATGGACAAACAAAACCTGATATCTCCATACAGGGGAGTCTTAGTCATTCATAAAAAGACATGGAATGCCAGTGCCTGCCGCAGCATGAATGAACCTTGAAAACACGCAGAGTCTGGACGAACACAATCACATTATATGATTTCACTGACATAAAATGTCTAGAACTGGAAACTCTACAGAGACATAAAGTAGATTAGTGGTTTTGTAGGAATGGGGGAGACAGACTTGAGATTATAGCTAAGGGGTAAAGGTGTTTCTCTCAGAGTTATAAAAAATAGCCTAAAGTTGACCGGGATGTTTTAGAACTCTGAATTCATGCAGAAAACATTTAACTGGGGGCTGGAGAGATGGCTCTGAAGTTAAGAGCATTGGCTGCCCTCCCAGAGGGTTTAGGTTTGATTCCCAGCATCCACTTGGTAGCTCACGTCAACCTGTAACTCCTGTCCCAGAGGGGTCCAACTTCATTTTTTGGCCTTCTTGGGAAATGCCAGCATGTAGTGCACATATACACCTGCGAGGAAACATTTGTACACATAAAATTTTAAATAATTTTTAAAAATGAACCATGTAATCGTCAAGTGGGAGACTGAATGGTTTGTGTTTTCTGCATCAATTAAGGCTCTTCCAAAACAATAGAAAGCGCCACTCCTGTCTTCGAAAGAATAGAAGGTACCTCCTCTATTTTGGGGGAATACCATGAGTGCTTGAAGTTGCTATTCTTGGACTTCTGTTAGTTATGTCCAAAGTACCTTCCTCTCTAAGAAGCAGAAACATCCATAAAGAAACAAACAAGCAAACAGAAATCATTTTAAGAATCAGAGAGCCACAGAATTCCAGGAGCAGAAGCAGTGTGATGTGTCTTTTACACATATCCAGTACTATAAGTAAACACGTTCTAAATAAGACATTCGTGTGTTAAGCCGGGCAGTGGTGGCGCACGCCTTTAATCCCAGCACTTGGGAGGCAGAGGCAGGCGGATCTTTGCGAGTTCGAGGCCAGCCTGGTCTACAAAGTGAGTCCAGGACAGCCAGGGCTACACAGAGAAACCCTGTCTCAAAAAACCAAAAAAAAAAAAAAAAAAAAAAAAAAAAGACATTCGTGTGTTAACTTGGGCTTGATTATTGAAGATTCCTGATGCTGACAACTACTGTATTCATGCGGGGATTTAGACAATACAGGCTGCCCCTGTTGTACCTGGAGATTTCTGTTGTTTTGTTTGGGGGAGTACAGGAGAGGCATAGGAATTGGAATATTTGTGAGGAGTAGTTAGGATTCATGAATCTGCTTTGTGTCACTGAATAGCTTCCTTGTACTTAGGGGACAGTAAGTACAGGGTGGTGACAAATGAGACCTCATGGTTTGTGCAAAAATCTCCTTTCACGTGTGTTTGATTGAGAAAAGGTGTCCTGCTGTGATCGCTTCTCCTAAACTTGCATTTAAATACTAAAGCCCAATTCTCTTTGGTGCCTGAAAAAAAAAATCATAAAATTTAAATAATGAAACTATGTAAGACTAAGTTTGAGTAAATGATTGCTGCTGACTATGGCTTGAGGAGAAGTATTTGGCCAAGTTGACAAGGTGTGGACTTATGCTAAGAGATTTGATGGTCACCTTGACTGAGATTCGTAAAGCTCACCTCTGGTTGTGTCTAAGAGGGCATTTTCAGAGAGAATTAGCAAAACTCTAAACAAAGGAGTGGGGAGGGGATGGACAAACACAAAGATGGACTTAAAAGGCTTTTCCATCTTAGCATCTTCAATTCGTGAACGGGTTTCAGAATTCTTTTTTACAATTGTCTGTGTGTGTGTTTCTCTACTCTCTGTATCACAGTGTTTTGCAAATACATTTAAATGTTCAATACCTTGAGTATGGATTTTAAGGCACACATAGAATGGCTTTAACCATGAGTCTGTGAGTATAGTGTGTTTAAAAGACATCTGAAAAGGGAAATAGAGACTTTAGGGACATGCTTCAGAATGGCTGTTAAAAGGTTCCTAGGAGGAACAGGTCACATGCGAAAGGAGCCAAAGGTCTGGAAGAATTGAGGTTATCACCATACGTGTGCATCCTGGGACTCTGTTCTTTGCTTCCTGTCTAGGTAGTTCTTAACTTGATACAAGGACCCACCTGCTTCCTTTTGAGTCTGTTTCTTCTGTCAAACAAGAATGTTACCATCTTCAGTCCTGTAGTGGACACGGGAATGCACTACCCAGAGTCACTTTCTTTTGGTTGAATGTCTCATTGACTGGAATTGCTTCTGGCAACCCAGGTTGTAAGCCGTCACCACTGCATGAAACAGTTTCATTCTACATCATGCCCTTTCGTGGGATGGTTCACACACATACACACACACAGACACACACACACACTCACAGACACACACGGACACAGACATGAGCACAGACACACATGGAGACGGACACACAAATGCACACTGACACTCAGACACTCTACATGGGACTTTAAAGCCATGGTCAACTTGGTCCAGCTGTGAACACCTTGGAAGGGTGACTCAGGCCTCAGGACTTCTGCGGAGTTGAACAAAACTGTCACTGGGACAGCATCTTAGCTTGACTTTTCTTCAAAGATTGATTCCCCCAAAGCACTGTCTAATAAATGTTTTATAACCAATAATAGTCTCACGGTACACTTCCCAAGGAATGTAACTTATGATTCATATGTAACCCAAGCTATGTGTGAATTTAAATCTTAGATATTTATGACTGAAATTGGGAATTGGTAATTCAGTGGTTGACACAGCAGAGCTATGTTAAATGCTAGTGCCGATTAGAGGGATAACTTTATTTTCTTCTGCTACCTAGCAAACCACTGAATATATCGACATCTTAAAACTTCCAAAGTTGGGGAGGAGGCTCAGCTGCAATTGCAAGGCAAGTGTGGGAACCCGAGTTCAATCTTCAGAATCCTGGCACAGAAAAGTGCCAGGAGTGGTGGTGTGTGCATGACTTCAGCACTGGGAGTGGGAGGAGGGGGCAGAGACAGCAGAGCAATCCCGAGGCTCCCTGACCAGTCTAGTCTGTTTGATAAGTTCTAGGCCAGTGAAAGACCCTGTAACGAAAGATGAAAGATCAAAACAAACAAAAAACAAAACAAAAAATAATGCACAGAGTCAGAGGAATGACACCTGAGGTTGCCTTCTGGGTACACACACACACACACACACACACACACACACATATACACATATATACACACATACATATAGATACCTGTACACATACACACATACACATGTACACATATACACACATGTACACATATACACACATATACATACACATATACACACATATAGATACATACACACATATACACTCATACATACACATATACACATACATACACACATACACATATGCACACACACAAACACACACACACACACACATACACACAGTTGGTCAATGGCAGTTATGTACTAAAAATGATCCCAAGTTGACCAGCTCAGTGCACAACAATTATCAAGCAACCACTCATGGCTAAGCTTAGTGTCAGTGTTGGAGTAAGGCTGACTCAAGGGTTCACTGCCGAAAAGTGGTAACTCAATCCAAGAACCTGTAAAGAGGAAACGGAACCAATGGACATTTCTGTTCCCTAAAGTTATGATCTGAATATGAAATGGTTCTCACAGGATTTTGTATTTGAACCTTTGGTCCCCAGATGGTGATGTTAGTTTTGAAAGGTTTTAGAGTCTTTAGCATGGGAGGCATGGCTGTTGGATGTGAGCCATAGGGCTGGGCCTTTGAGGGTTATAACTTGGCCTTGTTGACAGGCCCCACCACAAGCTCCCACCACTATAGACAGAGCCCCTATGCTACCATGTACCATGATGGACTGATAACCCTGAAACCATGAGCCAAACTAAGCCTCCTTCCCATAAGTTGCTTTTGTCAGATATCTGTCATAGTGACAAGAAAAGTAAAGTAACAAACGCACCTCTTTTTCTAGGTAGTTTTGTTTTTTTGTTTTTGATGTCTTCTCTTACAGGCTATTGTGAAACTCTGTCCACCGGACATACCATACCATTGCCATCTGTCTTAGTTAGGGTTTTATTGCTATGAAGAGACATCATAGCCACAGCAACTCTTATAAAGGAAAATATTTTATTGGGGCTGGCTTATAGTTCCAGATGTTTAGTCCATTATCATCATGGAGGGAAGATGGCGGTGTGCAGGCAGACACGGTGCTGGAGAAGGAGCTGAGAATTCTACATCTGGATCCGCAGGCAGCAGGAAGTGAACTGGCTTGAGCTTCTGAGACTTCGAAGCCCAACCCTTAGTCATGCACCTTCTCAAACAAAGCTACACCTACCCCAAGGCCACACCTCCTAATAGTGCCACTCCCTGACACCATCTTACAAAAGCAGCTGTGATTAACCACAGGAGACCCTCCACACGATGAGGCCTGTTGATAATGCCCTTCCTTCATAGAAAGAGGGGATGAAGAGAATTCATATGACCTAGGATTTCATCCACTTGCTCCCTTCTGAGCTGTATGTAATTCTTCCCAAGCTGCATGTGGTTTCAGGAGGTGCCACCAGAGAAGAGGGACTGTCTGTCTATGCAGCTTTCAGAAGATCTTCACCCCTGAATCTCTGTGTATATGCATGTGTGTGCCAGTGTGTATGTGTGCATGTGAGTGTGTGTGTGTGCCAGTGTGTATGTGTGCATGTGAGTGTATGTGTGTGTGTGTGTGTGCCAGTGTGTATGTGTGCATGTGAGTGTATGTGTGTGTGTGTGCCAGTGTGTATGTGTGCATGTGCATGGTGGAACTTTCTGTAATGGAGCTATTTAAGGTTATCTGCACTTCAGTAAGTAGACCCTCACTCCACTCTTGTCACTAAACCCAATAAACTCATTAGTTCATGAAGCAGGACTTGGATGGAACTGTTTCCTTGGGCATTGTCACCCTATCTGAGTAGATGTCTGTTTACATCTCCCCAGGAAAAGTCACATAACAAAGTGGGTGAAACTGTTCATGAGACCTCAGGCTCTGTGTCTTTCTGTTTGCTGGGCGCTAGAAATATTCCACAGAGATGTGTGCGTTCTAATATGCAGAGAGCAATCACCATGATGACACCGTGAGGGTGCATCTCCAAGGGAGAACTGCAGCTCAGAGAGTGTAAACCTAGTCTACTAGAGGAAAGAGACAGAACTGAACACGGTCATGGAAAGAGTAGACTTCCCATTCATCCCAGTAGTCTTTGGGATAATTACAGCACAGAGTTCTGGGGAGAAAGGGTGTATGCCCATGCACATGTACATCTGTGTGTGTGCGTGTGTGGGCAGGGAGATGGAGAGGGAAACTGAAAGAGTATGTGTGTGCATGTGTGAGTGTGTTTGTGTGCTTGTGTGTATATATGTTGTTTGTGTGTATCTCTGTATGTGCGTGCATCTGCATATGTGTGTGTGGGTGTGTATGTGCATGTGTGTGTATTTGCCAGTGTGTATGTGTGTATGTGTGTGCTATGTGTATGAACATGTGAGGGGGGTGTGTACCTCTGTGTATGTATGCATGTGTGTGAGCATGTGGTATATGTATGTGTGTGTGCCTGTGTGTATGTGTGCAGTGTAGTGTGTGTGTATCTCTGTGTGCATGTGTGTATGTGGTATGTTTGAGTATCTATCTCTCTGTGTATGTGTGTGTATGTGTATGTATGTATGTGTGT
>CAJQZJ010001638.1:1681525-1711242 GCA_907164525.1 Lophiomys imhausi
TGTGCGTATATGTGTATATGTGCATGTGAGTGTGTGTGTGCGTGTGTGTGCATGCATGTGTGCATGGGGTGTGCAGATCTGGACACAGTGTTTGTAAGATGTAGTTGGGCATGTATATGAAAACCAGATACCATGAGGCTCCAGCAATCCATGTTAAAATGTTTCAGGCCCTCACTACTCTGAACCCCCTCATTATCATGAGGGAGGTCAGTCAATAGACAACTTCTTCAGAGCCTCGGGGAGATTGGATCTGCTCGTTGCAGATCGGTGAACTCTATATCCTGCCTTGGTGTGGTTTACCTCATTCCATTCTTGCAGCATGACTCAGTGCTTCCACACATATCCCCAAAGAACAATCCCCTCCCCAAGCACAGTGGGATGGAAGACTTCTCTGCATCTGTACAATGAAGGAAGGAGTTTCTATACGGCTGCAAAGCCTGAAGGCTTCCTGGGTGGAGTCAAAGAGGAAGTCACACTTCAGGACAGACAGAATATCTCTTCCCAAATTCCCATTTTAATTATTGTCTCTTAGCTCAGCAAAGAAATATATGTCAATATATGTCTTTATATACCTTAAAAGGCACTGGGGAATATCAATCACATAAATAAAATATCAGTATTTGTAGTATATTTTTAAAATGTCTCTTATGATGCACAGTGAAAAACAGTTGGGCACAGTAAGACTCAGCACATAAAAACCAATAAAGATGAATTACATCAGTGCACAAAATACACATAAAACCTGCTATGATTCTGCCAAATGGAGACAGGCTTAAACTGACTCCTAATGACTTATTGTTATAACCATAGATGTGTGTATCTCTCAGCCTTCATCTGAAAAGATTCTATGTGCAGTAGATGGTGATTAACACAGAGACCACAACTGGCCAATGTGTAGAGAATAAGAGACCTCAAAATGATCACCTCTAAAGTGGATATATATATATATATATATTCATATATGGATGCATTCAATATATGAATATAGTCAATATGTATGAATGTATATTCACTTTATATATAATATATATATACTATATATAATATATAGTCACTACATATGTGAATATACATAGTATATATTAACATACAATGCACAGGGAGAATTGTAGGAGAGAGTAGAAAAAGTGTAAGAGCCAGAGATGGTGGATGACTACTAGAAGTTAAGTTCACACAGCTACACATATGAATTCACAGCAGTTGTGACAGTATACAAGAAACCTGTGCAAACCCAAATCAGACCAGGCCCCAGCACGGACAGGGGAGATGGACACACTATCCCATCCCTAGCTATGGACGGCATGGCTGGGTCTCTCTGTGTTAGCTGAGAGGAAAGGTCCCTTTTTTTTTCTAAGGGTGCAGACCTGGTAAGTCAACCATGCTCCAGCGAAAAGGCCAAATATCTAAGAATATTTGGAGGCAGCACAAATTGGTCCTTGAAAGGTTTTGGTTTGGTTTTGTTTCAAAGACTTGATATTGAGTGAGTAGGGATGGGGAGGTCAATCTGGGAAGAGCTAGGGAAGTGAACAAGCTCAAAGCATGAATAAAAGGCAAAGCTCTGAAAGAACGAATGCACATGGAAAAAAGAATGCCTGTGGAGACCTTGAGACTGAGTCTGGGATATAGCAAGAATGCACAGGCATAATTGTAATGGCGGCGGAATCAGACAGACTTTGGCATTAACCCAGATCACAGCATCATTAAAAAACAGAGGTGTTCCCCCTTCAAGTAGAATATAATTTGTTAGGAGTTAGCAAGTGGAATGCAGTTTGTTGGGATTTGGCACTGTTTGCTGAGGCTATCTTGGGAAGAGAAGTGACAGCAGGTGGGGGTTGGATGACATGTTTCTGCGTGCTCCTCTTGAGTATCCACACAAACCATATTTAAAGAAATCTAGGTGTGGGTGGGAGGGATGTCTCACCAGTTACAGGCACTGGCTGTTCTTGCAGTGGACCTGGGTTCAATTCCCAGTAACCATATGGCAAGTCATAAGCCAGATCCCAGTCCCAGACTGGCTGCTTCCTCTGGCCTCCTCACGCATTGCTTGTGCATGGTGTACAGACATACGTCCAGGCGGAGCCTCACACACTCAAAATAAAGATAAAGAAAATTTCAAACAAATTAAAAAGAAAATCTGAGGTGAGATAGTCCTAAATATACTAGGTTTCACAAATCCAGTGGGCATCGGCTCTCCTCTTAGTCCACTTCCTGTTTATACAGCCAAATAGAGGCGTATTTGGTGCTCAGCTCTGGAAAGTCCATGGGCATGGTGCTTGTGGTCTATAAAAGCCTTCCTGCTGCACTGGACCGTGGCAGAGCCAGAACACCATATGGCAAGACAGAGCAACCTCACCTGGTTCTTTCCCTTCTTCTGAAGCCATTAAGGCTGTCATGGAGCGCCACCCATGACAAGACTTCATCTCATCTCAGAGGACCCACTTCCACATGCATACACATACAACATTGGGGACTGAGTTCCAGCATCAGTCTGGGAGGAGACAAACATACATGATGATAGCATGTCCTTGAATCACTGTGAGCAATTTTACTTATTTCTATGCTACTGCTTTTGTTGTTGTTGTTGCTTTTTGAACCTTTGGTATAGACGCCCATAGTGGGGTCTCATTATGTGATGGCGACCTTCCCCGCGCCCCCCCCCCCCAACTCTAACCACCCTGTGCATCCAAATTGCTTTCCAGACACTGAGACCAATGCTGCAACCTAGGAAAATAAGTTGAGCCTTGAAGAAGGCAAAGATTCTCATTTGAGTGAGGCTTGTGGTTAGAGGAGGGGCCAGAAGCCACCAGAGGCTCTTGTCGTGGAAAGAGGCTGGACAAAGTCAGTCCTACCTCACTCTTCTTTCCAGCTTCCTCAACGCCACACATCATCAGAACGTGATCCGGGAGACATCGCCAGATGTGACACTTCATTCCAGGGTGTGAGAGGCAGAAGGCTCTCATGGAGGGTGAAGAGGGACATGGGGACCGGGAAAACGAGCCTTGCTTCTAAGAGGGATTCATTCAGAGCATGCCATACACCTGAAATGTGAGCACCCAGCCAGACAGATGCAATTGTCTCAGTGAGGTGTCAGTAAGCAGTGGGGAAAGCCCCGGGGATTTGTTGTTCACTTAGGAGAACAACAGAATAGTAGAAAAATAGATAGTAGCTGAACTCCCACATGCCAACCACTAATTCTGCTGCTTCTGTCTTGAATGCTGGTTTAAGATGATTTGTCTTTTGTTAAGTTCACACAGAGAGATGTGGGACTGACCATATCCATTGCTGTTCAAAGCACTGCGAAAACACTAATCCACTAAATTCAGGTCACGGTTTTATGATGTCAGTGAACTTATTTCCCCCTCGATTTTACAGATGAAAAAACGGGAGTAGAAAAGCTGAGTTTCTTGCTTTGAGTCACCCAGCTAATGACTGAGTCAAACTGCCCTTAGTCGCCACAGTGTTCCCCCTCTTCAAATTCAATTCGACACTGGCAGCCATTCTAGAACTTTCTAATGCCATGGCTCATACTTTGGGGTTTTCAGAGTAGACAGACAAGTTTCCTAGACAGAACAGTCAAAACAAAGCAAGATAAAACAAAACAAAAATTTAAAAGTATAGTTTATTGCAACTAGAGAGAACTTGGTGGATGTTAGCCTGGACAGTGCGAAAAAATTTTTAAAAATCTTATTCTATATTCATATGAAGATCACAAATATAAGGTGAAGAGTTCTCATACATCCTAGACCCAGTCATGATTCTGGACTCATGAACCAAAGGCTTTTATAACCAGTTTTACTAACTGTTGAGCTCAACATGTCCAAAGCCAAAGCCTTTACCTGTCTCCTTTGACTTGCTTATTCTTTTTTTTTTTTTTTCAGAATGCCACAACCCTATAAATGGCAATTAATTTCTACCTTCCCAGGCCTTCAGCCTAATCTCCTTTTCTCCCACTCCACATTTAATCTGCCAGCAAATCCTGTCAATGTTTCTCCATATCTGACTACTCATCTGTTACAGATCAGCCTGGTCCAGGTTGCCACCAGCTCTGATCAGAGACGCAGAATCAACTGAGTGTGTGTGTGTGTGTGTGTGTGTGTGTGTGTGTGTGTGTGTGTGTGTGCGCGCGCGCACGCATGTGCACACATGTGTGCACACAAGTGAGGATTTGTCAAGAACTAGCTCTTATGATTAAAGTAGCTTCAATGATTCCCTGGGACTTTATAGTTCAGACGAGGAAACTGGAAGCTTCAATTCCGAAGAGGCTGATGGCTTATCTCTTCATCCAACGCTAAAGACCCATGAGCCTTCAGAGGGCCACTGGTGCAAAGCTCACTGTCCAGAGAATGTAAAGCCTGATGACCAAGGTCAATTCACGTTCCAGAGAGAAGGAGTCACCCTCCTTCTTCTATCCAGGTCCCCATATGACTGGATGGGACTTCCCACATCAAGAGCAGGCCTTCTCGACTCAGTTTGCTGACCTGCAGTCTTGTCAGTAATAGCCAATGGATACATTCAGAAATAATTTACCAACTCACTGGGCATCTCCAAGATAGTCAAGTTCTCATCCTAAGTTCCTCACTATTCCCCCTTTCTTATTTACTTCACTTTAGATAAGCGCTCAATCATGTCATTTCTTCCTCCATCCCTCCAACAGTCCCGCTAGAGCTGGCAAGTCTCCTAGGAGTATATCCCCTGCCGTCTTCTCATCTCTCTGTCTCTAATTCCTGCCACTCACAGCAACCCCTATCCAGCCACATGAAGCCCTTTCTTGTTTCACAGCATGCCAACCCCACTCCCACATCAGGGTCTCTACATAGGCTGCTCCCTGTGCCTGCAGAACTCTGTCTGCCCCACATAATCACATGATTATCTCTGGCTACCCAATTTAACAACCCCCTTTTGTGTGTGTGTGTGTGTGTGTGTGTGTGTGTATGTGTGTGTGTGTGTGTGTGTGCCTGCACACGTATGCGAGAGTGTGTGTGAACATCTCCTCATTCAGTTTATTTCTTATCCTTACACATACTATTGTATTATTTACATGCATATTTGTTTTACCAAAAAGCATTGAGGGAAGACTCTTGGTTTTCACACACTGACTAACCTTAGTGCTCAAAGCACGGCTTGGCACCTAGTGGTGCCTCCATCATAGTGAATGAACACACCCTGTAAGGAACCCATTAAATACATCCAAGGAATCCAAATCCAAAATCCTTGTGCTTCTTCTAACAGACCTGAGGGCCAAAGAGAGGAGCTACCTGGTCAGTCACCCAGTAGGCAATGGTGGGATGAGGTTGAGGTTTGGGGGTCTCTCATTTACTAATCCTATCCTCTCTCCATTTCTGCTCCGGTGACAGTGGGAGGAAATGACGTCAGCTGGGAGGAAACGATGTCAGCTTTTGTTCTTGAGATACTGTTGCAGAAGTCACCTCCTCAAAGGTCATCCAAACAAACCAAAGGCAGGGAGACTAGCAGGAAGCAATGGCTGTAACATCAAGGAATGTGTAAACCTGTCCCCGACTAACTAGAGAAACTGGAAAAGGAGTAGTTTCTGGAAGAAAGTGTAGTGATTGAAGAGGAAACAGGATAAAAATTGGAATGATTTCAAGGAGGGAGGTACATGGCTAACTTAACTTTGTACCTTTCATGTAACACCCAACTTAGAGTTGGTCACTCTAAGGATGAATGGTGGTGACGGTAATGAGAAACATCAGGAGGACTCCAGCCCAGATGTTCAGCCAGAGTCCAGCTCTCCAGCTGTGATGGGCAAGAATACAAACTGGGACTCACCTTATTTCCTCTCTAAATCTTACTACTATCCTCATCTCCAAATGTGGGTAGTGACAGGGAGATATTTTTGGTATACTGCCTGCTTAGTTCAGTGCACAGCACGGATGACAACCCCAGTAAGTTCTCTTCCTTGATCACTACACCACTAGCTCACTGCTTCTCTTGAAACCTGTAACTTCTTCTTTTTGGAGGCTGGAATACTGGTTTCCTCGCTCCTTTCCTCTTCTTTCTTCTTGAGGGGTACCAGGGATGAAGGAGAGGGCTCCTATGGTTGGATCTCCTCCCCTTCTCTGAACTATGGACTATAAGGGTTGACACACCTCAGCTGGAAGGTTTGCCCTGAGGACCTGAGCATCATGGTGCCCACATTGTTCTCACCAACTCTACAACTTGGAAGCACAGCCTGAGTTACAGGCCGAGGTGAGCCTGCTGTGGAATGTTTGCACTTGTTCCATTTCCATACTTACCTCCAAACCCACGATCATACCTCACCTTGGACAATGGTATTGATTGGGAAATGCCAGCCTAAGCCTTGTCTATGGGCTCAGAGGAAGCAGGAGGGCCATGGTGTCTCAGCAGGAAATCAATTCAGAGAAACAACGCGGTGCTTGCTTACAGCAACAGCCCACGTTTGCCCTTCACAGGATGTTGTGCCGTTCCTATCTGAGCCTGCCAGCTTCAGAGGTTAAATCTCGAAGACTAAAGGAAAGCGGGGGCTGGAAGAATTTTGGAGGGAATCCAGAACTGTCTGGGCAAGCCAACCCAAATAATTCAAGCCAGCAAAAATGTGCTTAGGCCTGAGCTGGCTGTCTAGACGGCTGTGATTGTGCACAGGTAGCTGTATGACCTTGCACTTCATTTGGCCCGTGTTAGACTCGCTCAGAGGCACATGTCAGTGAACGGCTCGGTTTGGGTTCCCCAGAAATAGATGGAGAATGAAGGGTTTCTGTGAAAACAGCTTTCTTGAGATCCTAGGGTCTACAGGCAGGGAAATGGGGAGTGTGAGACAGAGCAAGGGAGGGGCTATATTGCGCAGCCAGTTACCACCCCTGGCAACGGGAGCTTTACCCTGAAGTGTGGCTGTGCTGGCTTGAATGAGAGTGTTTCCTATAGGCTCATGTGTTTGAACACTTGATTCCTAGATAGGATAGGTCTCACTGAAGGAAGTGAGTAATTTCAGGCTGGGCCTTGAGATTTATAGCCAGGACCCATTTTCTGTTTGTCCTTTGCTTTCTGACTGTGGATGTGATGTTACTAGAATTCTCCCATTTCTGCCAACATGCCATAGTCCCTACCATGGTGGACTGCATCCCCTCAGACTGTAAGCCACAAAATTCCTTCCTCCTTCAAGTTGTTTTGTGTCCAGTATTTTGTAACAAGAAAGCAACTAAGACAATGACCATCCCAGAATCATCTAACAAGAGTGAATGGAAGCTAGGATTCCAATCTATCTATCTTTTTCTCCCCTATCAATCGTGAAGGGCAGATTCAGAAGTCAGGTATGCCAATCAAGCTCACATCCTTTTAGGCAGAGAACAGCAGGTATGTACAGTATGGAGCCTTCAGCATGTGGAGAAGAAAGCCCATGGTACATGGGCCAGTCACTGTCTATGTCTGCAGCTAGTAAGTCAAAATACCAGGTCCTCTAAGTCTGTGCCTTGACCGTTCCACACTCAACCCTAGATTGTTGACTGACAGCCCTCAAGATATTGAAGTCAGGAACCTTACCAGATAATGTACCCTCTTAAGAGTCTTTTAAAAATAATTACCACATGTGTTGGGTGCTTATTGTGTGCAAATCACAAAATTATCTCTTGTCATCCTCACAACACTAGGAGGTAGAGATGATTAATACTATCACTCCTGTTGCATGGATGAATTGGCTGAAACTCAGTATCCAGGAACTTGCCCAAAAATCACACAATGAATGAGGAATGAAGCCAAGATTTAGATTCTGGCTATCTGACTCCAGAGTTCATACCTTCCACTGGAGTACACAGCCAGTGGCAAGGGTCCTTTGGGCAAGGCATTGGCTTTGCCATCAAAAGTGTCTTTATTCTAAGAAGAGGCTTGTCTAGCTGCCTCTTGCTTATTTCAGGTTGACCTCATGAGGGAGATCAGAGGAAAGCAGCTTGGGAAGAGCCACGGCCAGGTTCCTGGGTAGACTCTTCTGTCATACTCAGAATTTAGGATCAGGATCGACATGTTCAGATGAAATTCAAGTAAGTCCAAGGAAATTGAGTAACTTTCCCATGTCCCACTTTGAGGGGATGAGATGGAGTTGAGTTGGTGGAATGCAGGCTATCGGATCCATTGCCTGTCAAAATGTAGACCGGAAGTCCGTCTCCCTGTGCTGCCCCACTGCCTCCTGGGGTGGAAGGGTCATGCTGAGCATACACATTCTACCAAAGCACTTACTATCATTGACAGCATGCTGTTGTTTTATAAGTAGATTCTCTTCCACTGGAATTTTCCATCAGCCCCTGGAACCATAAACATACGTGGTGCTTAACAAATTCATCACAATGGGATCAACTAATGAATGTAGGTGGCCTAGTACTGCTTCTCTTCTTAGGGGCGCTTTGGATCCAGAGAAGTCCAGAGCCATCAGTTCTGGGCTGTGACTCAACACCATGTAGTCTAGAGTCCTAGGACAGGCCCTATCAACCAGAAGGGCTCCTGGGAACACCCAAGGGCTCCCACTCTCCTGCTTCTTACATTGATCAGCTTGTAGGGAGTTAGATTAATATAAATTATATTTAGTAAATATCTAGGTTTCTGATACAGTCTCTTAATTCGGGGCATGAAGATCAACTTGGCTGTGGGCAATTAGCTTATCAGCTTATGGACTAAAAGCAAGGATGAAGTCAGGTGAAACAAGGGGAGTCTTTATGGACTAAAAGCCAAGGTTGAAGCCAGGTGAAACAAGGAAAGACTTTATGGACTAAAAACAAAGTATTTGGCCTGGCATTGTTTTCAGCTGTTAAGTGGGCAGAGCCCAAATTAAGCTCAAGCAGGTGGAACAAGGAGCGATCCTATTTAAGGACAAGTGGATGGAGCCAAGGGGCAGCATGTTAGAGGGCCCCATACTAGAGAGCCCCATGCTAGAGAGCTCCGATGCTAGCGAGTCCTCACACTAGAAAGGACAACGAGTAGTTTGTATCCTCTGATGGAGAAAGTGCTGGTGGACTGATGGCCAGATCTCCCTGAGGCAGAAGGAAGCTGGTGAGCAGAGAAAGCCTCAGCAAGACAGCAAAAGGCCAAGGACTAAACCCTGTGGCTCAGCTCAGCTTTTGCCTAGAGGGGTTTGACCTGTCGGAACAGTGGCCTGAAAGGAACTGTGGCTAGCTTTAAAGACTGAGGCAGAGCGGCAGAATTGCTGATACAAAGGAAATAAGTTGGCCTATAGACTGCTGAGGTCTCCCAGAGAGAAGAAAGCCTCAAGCCTTATTTAAGGTGAAACCGCCAGAGCCAATTTACCCTGACGAATCTATGTCTGAGATATCCCAGAAGAAAGACTGCTAAGTGCATTAAAGGGTCTACCCCAGAGACTGTGTTCCTGACAACTGAGGAGGACCTTCCCCAGAGACTGTAGCCTTCTAAAAGATTATGAAAATAGTTGTAATAGTTATCAATAGGTTTAGTGGTTAGGTCATGGGGTTGTAGGAATTTTTGGGTTAGTAGTTAAGTAAGTGTTTGTATTTGTTATAAGTGAATATAGTTACTAATAATTGTTGAATAATTAAAAAGGTTCGGTTTCATCAGCTCTTGATTGTTCTCACTGCAAACCTTCCCTTGCTTTGTCCTCTTCTTTTAAGGCCCAGTACTGTGGCTACAGCTTCCCGCAGCAGTCTACTCCCACTGTAAAGCAGTGGCCAGTTGGAGCTGAATGCATTGCATTTGCCTGGGAACTGATCTTTTAGCAAGGAGCTGCCAAACATCCAATGCCTTACCTCATCGTGATAATAAATATAATAACTAATAATTACTTAGTGGCTACTATATGCTAGACACTATTTTCAGAGTTTTACAAGTTTAAGCCTTACGCTAATTCTATGATGTAAGTTATTATACTAGACTCACAAACTTCCATTTGATAGATTCCCACCAGCCTTTCACTGGTGCCTGAAGTCGTCTCAGAATGGGCTGATCCCCAGGCAGCAAACCCCTGGGACAGTGACTGGCTCGGTTGATGCCTGGCTTTCCCAGAAGTAATGTGGTATGAAAAACAGCAGAGGGAATAAGAAGGTATGAAGGGAAGGGAACGGAAGGTGACCTATCAATGTGGCATCAGACCAGCTAATGCTGTGGGCCCCTGGAACCCAGTCTCACAGGGATACTGTGAACTGACACAGAGACATGGTCAGGGTTCCTTGCTCCACGGGTAGGGAACTGGACATTCCTATTAGTTAATTCCTCATTACCGTGGCAAGATACAGGACAAAATCAACCTAAGGAAGGGAGGATTTGTTTTGGCTCCCAGTTTGGGGTATGTATGGTCCACCATGGCCGGGCAGTCATGGCAGCTAGGAGAGAATGAGGCAGCGGGGTCACAGTGTGTCAGCACTCAGGAAGCTAAGAGACAAGGACGCTGGTGCTTGGCTCACGCAGGGAGCTCTGACTCCATAGCGCTCCATCTGGCAGTGGGCCGAGCTGGCTGACTGCGGACAAACGCCACAGATAAAGAGACACAGGGGCTGGCTCCCGCCCCCAGGGGTGAGGCTCAGGAAGGATGGATAAGTACCAGTAGCCCCCACTGCAACGTTCTACCAAATACCTTTGACTAAGCGAGATGGCTCTGGTGACAGAGGCCAAAGTGCTCCCAATATTGCCGCTTTTGGGGTGGCTGCTGGGATCTCTTGCAGTCCTTACGATTGGTTCTCATGCAGGGCAATGTAGGCATAGATTGTCCAGCATATCTGATCTATACCATAGCAAGAAGAAACTGCTTCAGGAGAATCTTCAGGTTTCCAGTTGCTCAGCCTCCAGCGCAGAATGCCAAGACCTTGGCAGCAGCCATCAAGAAAGTCAAAAAGGCTGAGAGGGCAGAGGTCATCAATCTTTGGTGTCTTCTCACTGGTGAATTCTACCCTAACTCAAACCTTGGTAACACAGCCCACTGGAAACTGTGTGAAGAGCATACCTGGACTGAATTTGCCGCAGATGTCTCTCGACTTCATATGTTGAAACTCAGCCAATGCAAACCTCACCCCTTCCTTTCCCAATCTCTGTCATGAACCGAGCACTAAATATTTTGTCAAACTGTATTTTCTGCTATTTTAAACCTTATGCAAATCATTTTTTAAAAAGATGCTCTGTGCAGGATTGAAGAATAATTTTTCTGTTATAGTTTCAAAATTATTTCTCAGTTTTGCAATCACACAGCTCCAGGTCCTGAGAATCATGTGACCTCACTGTTCTTCCACATGGGTTGCTGTGTTGGTTTTTATATAACATGAAACTAGAAAAGAGCTTTAGCTCTAATAACTAAACGAGGGGATAGACAGAGGGCCTAGGACAAGAAGCTACTTCAACACAATTCTCTCTGGAAAAATCTGCCCCCCAACCCCTCTTCCTCCTTGCCCCTTTCCTCCACCTCCTATTTTCTCTTTCCCTTCTTTCTTTGGCTTCCAAGTGGAACATTCTTATGGGGAATTGAGGATGAAAGATCTAATATGCTTTGAATTCCAAGACCATGTCTCAGAGAGAAATGGGAAGTTGCTCAAAAAGAAAATCCAAAAAGTCTGCCTGTGGCTTTGAGAAAACACGAGCAGGTTTGGGGTGATCTTGACAGGGAATCCAGGGCAGGGAAGACAATAGTTCCATTCCATGTGCTCTGTCACCTCCACCTGAACCCTTTGAGTGGCTGGGGCAGCTGACCTTAGCAAAGGGAAACTGAATCAGCCCTCCACCCTGAGGACAGGACAGAAAAAACAGGACTGCAGACTACAAATGTCACATTGGGTAAAAATCAAAGGAAAGTTACAACTCAGTGAAGACAAGTCTACTAGCAGAGTTAAGGTTTGGATTATTGCATCGGACAAGGAGCGTGGACAAGTGGAGAGCTTTCCTCTCAGAGAAACTAATAGAGAGAACATGGAAGAAAGAAATTATAAATACAAGCTATGATGATATGACCTGGTGACTATAGTAATTATGAGTGTTTGCTCTTTTCTTTGATGTGTCTATGTGGACTCCACATATATAAATGTGTGTATACATGTGTTTCATTTTCCGTTCTTCTTCTCCTGTTTCTAGTCACTTACTGTGTAATACAAAATGTTATAAATATATGATTTCTGATACATTGGTGTTTAAGTTACTGGATTTTAAAGGAGGTGTGATCCCAGGGAGCAGTGATATCCTGAAGACACATGGAAGGGCTAATCCCTATTACGTTCCTTCTGGCTCTGCTCTCCTGACTGACCCCAATTGATATAACCCACAATGTGAAGATTATCTAAGGTTTCTGGGTCTGCAGAGCAAGAACAAAGGTGTCTGCAGCGGGAATGCAGAACACAGTGACCTTCTACAGAGAGTGAAAAAGGAGGCAGACGCCAGCAGAGGCCGTCAGGTCCTCATTTTATGAAGTCGCTTCTCTTAAACATTGTTCTCACGAAAGCTTCCAGTGTTTGTGATCACCTTCTGGCTGGGGTTTTTATTCTGAAGGATGCCAATCATGTTCAGCCCTTGCCAAGCAGAGACACAATCCGGTGGCTAAGACATGCATCTCATAACCAGCCATCCGAGAACCCAAAGGAAAGGCGTAAGTAGACCATAAACTCGGTCCCTTCTGAATGGCCACAGGTGACCTCTGACGCTTCTCACTGTAGTATTTCCAGCCTTGCCCAAGGCACTCATATTTCTGGTTTGATCTAGTGTGCAGATTTCCACACAACCTTAATGTTGTGGGCTTCTTTTTCCCTGCTGGCTGCTTTTCATTTCTCTACTTAAAAACTATCTGGCCTGTTCTACGCCTGTCAAAGGACATGAACTCCACACTAAAGATAAAGAAGCCAATCTGTAAAGTGAAGCCTGGATAGGTTTCCATGCCTTCCATTCCTGAACTTCACATATACCATATGCTTCCAGGATGTAAATGTCCTAAGCAAGATGTCAAGGATATGGGTTGCTAAGTTGGCTTTTAGCGTAAGGACACACAAAAAAAAGTAGAAATCCTGTGTTTAGCTAGAAATAGTCTTGAACACATAGTTTTTCTCTTTACTTTCAATCAGCCTTGCAGATGTGGGGGAATCAAGAGGCAATTAATTATTTGTAATATTTCTGAAATAAGTACCCTAAATTACACTCTGTCCCAGTTTTTGAAAACCACACCTCAAGAAATGGGCTTTTGCCCTCTGTGGTGGGTTGGAGGACAGATAGAATCAGATACACACTAGATCCTCTAAAGGATCTAGATTAACTGGGATCCTCTAAAGGAACAGGGCCAACAGAATGGATTCTTACTACAAAGCACACCGATTCTACTGGCTTACGAGCTGAGTGCTGGGTAGTCCCACAAGTCTTGCATCTACATGAAGGAATGGCTGAGAACCCAGCAGTAGCTCAGGCCAAAGTCTATACATACTGGGGATGATGGCTTCTCAAAGAGAAATCAGGATGTTCTTCTCTTCTGGTCCTGAGGTCTCTATGACATCCCTCCTGTTGGGATTTTTATCCATAAAGCATTTGTCCACATCTAGAACAAGAGATAAGGAGGCCCAAGGTCAAAGTCCTCTTCTCAGGGCCCTGTGTCCCTCTCGCCCCTGGCACCTCAGCACCTGTATGAGTTACTTATCACACTGCTACAATAAAAACTGGACAAAAAGCATCTTAATCAAGGAAGGAAGGGTTTAGTCTGGATTACAGTTTCTGGGGATGCAGTGCGCCGTGGCAGGGAGGTAGAGCAGGAGCAGGGACAAGAGGCTGCTGGTCATAATGCATCCAGTCAGGAAGCAAAGATGGCTTGTGGTCAGCTCCCTTCTCCTTTTATTCAGCCCATGGTATGGTAGCATCCACATTTAAGGTGGTCTCCTTACTTGAATTTAGGCTAATCTAGAAAACCTCTTAAACCTATGCCCAGAGATATGTTTCCATGGCAACTCCAAATTCCATTCAAGCAGACACCCTAGATTAACGACCCCAGCATCCTTAATTTGGGTGGGGTCACCCAGACTCAGGGGCATTTCCTAACTTCCATAAGACCCAGCTATTCAATCTGACATGCACCATGCTAAGGAAAGCAAACAACGTTGGGATAAATTTTTCCAGACAGCTCTCTGGATCTAGATCTCAGCAAGAAGGCGCCTGAAAAGCAATATTATCTAAGCAGAAAAAAATAACTCTCAGTAGAGGTTTCCCTGGGCTGTTTAATTTCTTTGCTGACAACAACCGTTCAAATCTTATACCAAATCCCTTCTCTCCAGTCAAATGCATCTTTTGGCCCAAATCTGTATGTAGTTCCTCTGATGCAGAATTGCTTCCACAGCCAAGCCAATGAGTCAGTTTTTAAGTCTATTCAAACCCAAAGAGATGTGATTCCAGAAGCCTCCAACAACACCCTGAGGATGTGTAAATGTGTCTGAACAACCCAGTTAAGCGTACACTGGAGCAGACATGCATAGAGATATGTTTCTTTGCATTTATCCTGTCTCCATTTTAGCTCAGACATATGAAGGAGAAGGAGAACCCAGTCGGAATGATTCTCCAGTCCTCCTCCAAAGGCATTTAACAAAGTTCTTGCTCACTAAGAAAGGATAATGAGCTTGCATGAAGAACATGCTGAAAAGATAATATGTCAACAGAGAGAGAGAGAGAAAGACAAGCTACAGGTTCAGTTCTGTTGTTGTTATCACCGTCATTATTATTTTGCTTGTATATGTTATGTGTGCATATGTATACATGTGTTCATGGGGGTTTGGACACATGTGTATGGATGTGCGTAAGTACACTTGTATGTGCATGTGTGTGGAGGCCAGAGGTTACTGTCACTGTCTTCTCAGTCTTTCTCCACTATTTACTGAAGCAAGGTCTCCTGCCTACCAATTCTGCTAGACCACTTTCTAGCTTGTCCCTGAGATTTCTCTGTCCTGGCCTCCTCAAAGTTCTAGGATTATAGGCAGGCTACCATGCTCACCTAACTGTCATATAGGTGCTGGGGATCTTAACTGTAGTCCTCACATGTGTATCCCAAAGTGCTTTGCCCACTGCAGTCTCAGTTTTATAAACCACTGGCTGAGTGACCGTGAGCAGCCAGCCAGCCTCCCCGAATCCACTCCTTTCCTGCTTTGCTGAAGGGAGCAGACCTCATTGCACACTCACACCACAGAGCTAGCCCTAAGCAAGCTCAGCTGAGGATAGCTGATGTGAATAGTGTGTATTGTCTCAGTGACAGGTACACCCCTGTTGAGACTGGGGGACTCTGCCATGCCAGAGAGGGTAGGCATGAATCTGGAAAGGTCCAGCCAGCCTGGCTGGCTGTCACTCCTCTTCACTCTGCAGTGCCTTGTGTTTGTGCCAGCAAGGTCACCTTGAAACCAAGTGTCTGATGAACAGAAGTCGTGCACGTAGGGAGCCATCCCCTACATGCCTTCCCCAGCCATGATGTAAGGGCTTAGCAAAGGACAAAAGAGCCAGGGTCTTCCCTTCTCAGCAGCGTTGCTCTGAAGTCTCTTTCCCCGTCTGTCCCTGCCATGATGACACTTGTTCACACCCAGCCTACTTCCTGCCTGGATCCCTGCCATCTTGTGATGTCTGACTTCCTGTCCCCTGTCTGCTGACTCTCCACAGTGCCAGACAGGCAGGGATAGCAGCAGCACCCACTTCTCAACTCCATGCAGAATATGGTCTAAGTTCTGTGTCCTCAGTCTTTCTCTGGAAGGAATGAGGGGGTCTCCCTAAAAATTACCTTCTGTATTGGACCTTGCATCCTCCATCTTTGCTTCCAAGATCTTGAAATTTATTTTCTTTCTTCCTAATATTTCCAGCTGAAAGCAAATGCCCGAAGCAAGTGCTTCACCTCCCTGCTCCTCTCCCTCCCCCACCCCATTGTCATTTAACATAAATCAGTGTGTTCTGTTTCTCAAAACTCAAAGCCACATATAATTAAAACTCCAGCACAGCGAAAAATGAGTTTGAGGTTTGGCACCAAGTCCTGGGAGATTAACCCAGAAGGGTGCATTCACCCTGCATGTCCCTGCAGAAGAATGCTGCCATTCAGAAACACACCTCAGTACTGAATGTTCTGATCTTTGCTCAAAAGCCATGCAGGAGTCTTGTCTTGCCCTCCTCCTCCTCCTCCTCCTCCTCCTCCTCCTCCTCGTCCTCCTCCTACACACACACACACACACACACACACACACACACACACACACACACAGTTTTCCCTTTCCTGAACCTGGACCCAAATTCCTTTCTTTCTGGCCATCTGGTCCCCTCATTTTAAGTTGGCCAAGCACAGCTTGGCGAGTCCCCCCTCACACTGTGAGGGCACAAAAGAAGAAAAGAGGACCCGAAATGGGCCTGATCTTGTCCCAGACTTCAATTCTATGCTACTTAGTGTGCAATAAACCATCAAAGTGAGGGGTTCAGGGATATGTGCCCCAAGCCACACTCATTCAAAACTAAATGCAAAGAAAAAGAATTGAGAATAAATAGCCTTGGTGCTTTGGGGAGAAGTGACTGGAAATTATTTCCCATCATTCCTCACAGTCATGACTGGCGGCACTTGCTTTATTCTTCACCTAACAGACAGGCACTGACTGGTAGCATGGCGAACTCCCATCACCTCTGTCACCTCTTCCTTTGTCTGAAGCCCTTTTAGACTTGATACCTGGTGCATTCTCCCTCCTGTTCTGGAACAGATACAGAGAAAGAACTTATTCAGTATGTCACTGATCTCTAGGGGCATGCACAATGTCCCTGCCAGTGTTTGAATTTTCCACAGCTGTAAACAGGAAAGAGCCGATGAAGTCCCTAATGTCATGGAATGTCTGATAATAAAAGGCAAATGTTAACTGGGCAGAGTAAGGGCTTGACAGTAGCCAGAAAAAGGGGACCCAGGTAAGGGGTGCAGAGTCCCAAAGAAGGGGACTACTGTTTCTGTAGGGCTGTCCCTGCTAAAGTGTTGTTTGAGCCTTTAACTGTAATAAGCTGAGGGCTGAGGTGAACAGACGCTTGGATGCAAGCCTGAGGAAGGAAGAGAGAGACCCAGCAAAATAATGCAGGAAGGATGGTAAGAAATGAGGTCCAAGGGGGAGCAAGGGACAGATCTTCGGAATCTTGAGGGATGCTTCAAAGGCCTTGGCTTCTAGTATGTATGGGAGAGAGAACACAGTTTTAAGAAATATAGATTAGAACTGACTTATATTTTGAAAGGGTTGTTCTAGCAGAGAAGGCATATGTGTCCTCATACCCATTTCTTTCCTCTTCCTTAGAATAGAAAACCCACACTTTTAGCTGGACACATGGCACCATTAAAAACTTCATGTCCCAGCTCATTGTGCAGGCAGGCATAACCCATATAACTAAGATTAGTGAATGGTATATGCTCTAAAAAAAATACATTGCAGTGTTTGATAGTTTTATTCTTTGTTCTTGCCCTTCATCTTCAGCCTGGAATGCAGATGACTGGATCGTTACTACTTCTTATAGTGGACCGTGAAAGCAAGGGTCACCTCCTTGGATGGGATGGTAAGAAGCTTGGGCCAGAGGTTCTTGGGAGCAGATTCCTGCCAGCACATTAAGGCTGTCTCCAGGCAGTTATCTATGTCTCTGGTAGTTCAGTGGAATCTAATTGGTATAATCTGCCTGGCTACCATTTAGAGAATAAAATACAGGGACAGCAAAGGCAAAAATAGGGCTAAACTCTAATTTGTGACTAAGAACACCAGAGGTTGAAAAAGTTAAGTGAAGCACATTAGGATTGTGGTTTCAAATATTGGCATGTCTAAATTTAATCCTTGCCCCTCAAACATTCTAAATGTGTGATTTCTTAGCCTGCCTGACTGGCTTGCGCCTGGGTGAGGCGGTGATGCCAACACTACCTGCCTCCAATGACTGTGAGTGCCTGAAACAGGCTCTGGAAAGACTGCAGGAACACCCCGCCTCTCCCTCTTCTCTAGACCTGCCCCACCCACCCACCCACAATGCACAACACAAAATACCAGCCAGCACTTCCACCTGAACTGCTGATATTGTACTCCTTTGAGGAGAACTACTTTGTTAGGAAGAATGGAAAAAGGGAAGACAGAAAGAAACTTTAGTGCATGAATGAAACTTCCAAGTCCCTGGGATGTGTATCGTAGCCTGGAGTCCTGAGAGACCTGGAGTAAGGATGTGGGCAAGGCCCCGTCCATGGGCTACGTGAGGATGAATATGCTCTGGGCTTCAAGATGTCTGTTTCTGTGACTGCCCTTTCTCCTCTCCTGTTTGCTTTTCTTTCCAAAACATAAGTACAAAATGAAAGTCTTGGTTTATCATTTAGATTTCAGACTGGTTTTTTTTTTCTTGGAGTGACTCAACGTTTTATTACCCTGGCAGGATGTTCAGACACTGGGTAGAGAGAATTTCTGTGGGGGTAAGATGGCCAGTGTCTGCAACGCAGGAGTGGTATGTATGTGTGTGGCATGTGTATGTGTGTTTTTGTGCTATATGTGTATACTGTGTTTGGTGCATGTTGTTTTGTCCACATAAAGAGCACATAGTATGTATATTGTCTGTATATGTATGTGTGTGTGTGCATGATGTGATGAAGTGCATGTTAAATGTGTGGTATAGGCATGATGCATATGTGTATTCAGGGGTGTGATGTATATAGGATATTTGTAGAATGTCTGTGTGGTATATACAGGTATATATGTGTGTGCATAAGAAGTTTGTGTGTGTATAATATGTGTGTACATGGTGTGTGTATATAAGGGATGTGTATGACGTGTGTATATAAGATGTGTTATGTATGATGTGTGTATATAAGGTAGGTGTGTGTGTGTGTGTGTGTGTGTGTGTGTGTGTATATTGTCCATGATGCCAGTGTTTATGATGAGGATGTGTTCTGTCCACCATTCCCTTGGTCTCTCTTGCTGTTCTGGGTTGTTTATTTGAGTTCGGCCCTCAGAATGCAAAGCAGTTTCCTTTTTAGTAGCAGATTCTCTTCCTGATTATGCTTTGCTCCAGCTAATACTAAAATGAATTGGCTTCCTCTGACAACAATAAGTGTAATAATAACAGGAAATGGCCCAGAATTACCCAATAATAAAAATAGAGCAGGAAGGGAAGCAACAAGACCCAAGAACATTGTGCTGACAGACTTTTCCATACTAGATCACCCCTCTGCCCATCCACCCCCTCGTTCAGAAGCTAAGAACTGACTTAGAGAACAGCAATCATTGATTTTGAGGCTGATAGGAGGCTGAAAATATTCAGCTCTTTTTCTTTTTTTATTAGAGACACATAAAACGCTAAGTATCAAATTTTAGAAGAAAAAAGTTTCTTCTCAAAGAGCAACTATGTTTTGTACAATACCATTATTTTATTAGGAGCGTTGGTTGAGTTGAACTAACCCCACACCAAGGACTCTGATTAGCTCTGAAGAAAACTGACTTGGCCAAAATTCTCTGACCTAGTGAGGCACACTACCTGGTTTGTCCCTGAAAACTTTTTTCCCTCTTCAATCTCTATTCCAGGACTTCACAGTTGGGATGGCAGGGCAGAAATCTCTTAAGGAAAGTCCCCGTTTGTGTCCCGGTGTCTTTCCTGGCCCCTTTCCTCAATCTCTATTGTGATCCCTGGTTGTCTAGGCTGTCATGGTTCTCCTCACTACAGTCCCTGCTGTTCGCTGGTGTCACTTTAGAACATGAATGCCTTGACTTTGCCTCAAGGGGGGGTGGGGCACATTCAGCAGAAAGGAAAAGAGGGTGTTTGTCTCCCAAAATCTCTTCCTCCCCATCCACACAAACATGGGAATCCTATGGCCTCATTTCCATGACTGAAAGACCCTCAGACCAGTTCACTCTCAGCCCTCATTGCTAAAGGTCAGAAGCAGAGATCCGGCTTGGTGTGGGGAATTGTCAAACCACCAGGGACTCATGAGAATGTGAGTGGGTGAAGAGTTTAGCTATTAGGACTAGCCCTAGTCAGTCATGGATGCACATAAAACCCTTGATTTTCACCTGTATCTTCTGTGTGCGTATGTGCGTGTGCGTGTGTGCGCGCGTGTGTGTGTGTGTGTGTGTGTGTGTGTGTGTGTGTGTGTGTGCGCCTTTGTGTTTAATGGGAGACAGGAACACAGGCCCTCAGTCAGAGTTCAAAGTGAGGCAGTATGAGCATGCTTTGTTGGCCTATTTATCCAGTAGACTTGGTACACCCAATGAGCATGTTTGATCAATGACAACCATCCGCAGAGTCACACACAGTACTGAAACTAAGTCCAAAGGGGGTCAGCCCTGAACATAAAAGCTTGTTATTAGGTGAGCCATCTGCTCCCATCTCTGTGGCCAATTAGGTCATCATTAGACTCGGTCAGCAAGCATGGATAGAGGAGAGGTGAGCCTGAGAGGAGACATTAACACTTTCAGCACTGCCCAAAAATCAGGGCTGCCTTGCTTGTGTGAGTCCATCTCAGCAAACAGTTCCCTCTGGTTTTCCAGCCAGGGATCTTTCTCTTCCTGGAATGAGACATAGCCATGCTGGCTGTTCAAACACCCTGGCATCTGGGGTCAAGGACATCTTCAGGGCAAAGGTAATGTGATCTGGGAAAATTTTTCTGCCAAAACTTGTGTGTGTTGTTGTGTATGCACACATGCATGTGTGTCTGCTTGTGTCTCTGTGTGTGTGTGTGTGTGTGTGTGTGTGTTTCCTTCCTAAGATAATACACACATGTGGTAGAGATTTGTTACTCAAATAACAAGGGGGAAGAGACTGAAGATGCATTATAGAGTTGCAGTCCCATGAGTCTACAGAGGCACGTTCCTATGAACTTGCATTTTATGTTCATGGAGTTGAGATTGCACTATCCTGTCGTCAGAGCCCTTGCTTGCTTTATACCACTCCTGCCACTCTGGCGCCTTGAGATGTTCCACATACTCAGGCAATGTCCCACCTCATGTCCTCTGACCATGAGGTACTCTCTTCATGAAATCTCACTTGAATCCATTTGCATTGTGTAAACGCCATGACCTTGGAGACCCTGATGACCAGAGAGGCCATGATGGCTAATCTCAATCGTCAACTCCATGAAGTCCAGAAGGACCTGGGGGATGGGGCTCTGGGCCTACTAGAGGGAGATTATCTTGACTGGATTCATCAAGGTATTTTGTCATAGCAACACAAAGGTAACTGATACAGGCTAAAAATCCTTTTGCTTTGTTTTTCTTCAGTTTTCCATGCTACCTGGTGTCTTACTTGGATGTTTGGTATCAGTGTTTCTCAACGTAGCTCATATCTGCCTTATGGTGGCAGACATCTTTCTGTGTCTATTACTAAATCCTTATAACCTGCAGCTGTGTCTGGCACTGGATGACTACTTACTAACTACATACATGCATTTTTATATTGCTTTTCCCCCATTAGAAACATCACACTGAGCTTCCAGAATTGCTAAATATATTATTCCATTGTTATGCTCTGAATGTGAAATGCTCTCCACAGACCTACAAATTTGAAAAGTTGGTTCCCAACTTGAGACATTATTTAGGAGTGTTGTGGACAGCCAAGAGGTCTAGCTAACAGTAAGAGATTTCTGGGGGCCTCTGAGGGTTATATACAGCTCAGCTTCTGGCTGTAGTTCTCTGCTTCTTCTCTTCATGATAGTATGACCAGCTACATATGTTCCATTACCATAAACCGAGTTAGTCCAGCCACTGTGTTTCCTCACCATGCTGGACTATGATCTGTAGGGAATATGTAAGGGCTTCTGAAATGCAGACTCTTAAAAGGGCATTCGTAGTCAGCCTCAAGCCTTGTACCTGTGGGAAACACCTGGCAGAGCACACATGATCCTGAGCATAAGAAGGAAAGCCCAGGAAACTGAAAAGGGGCTTTTGGTTTGGCATTGCTTCTCAATACAGCCTCACTTTGAAAGACTCTAGCTGAAGACGGCAGTCAAAGTGGATGGAGCCCAGATTGGACTGAGGCAACACGAAGCCCTGTTTTGGAGCTGTAAAAGCCTCAGTTCCAAGAGACATGGGGAGCAGCATCTTCTGGCCCTGTCGGGATTTGGAAAGACCTTCATATGGAAGAGGCAATAACCTCAGTGAGGATAAGTCAACATCCAGCTCAGAGAGACACCTGATAGCACCCTACAGAAGGGAGTGGCCAAGGACCGCAAGAGAGCCCTTGAACTGTGAATTACCTCAAGAAACCATGAGAGACAAGATCCTTTTAAGGTATGTGGGGGCTGAGCCCTAGAGCCCCAAGTGAGAAAACTCCAACCCAAGTGAGAGACAAAGGTGCAAAGCAGATATAGGTATCTTCAGGAGCCAAGCCTGTGCTGACTGAAAAGCATACCTCAAGAGGAGCGATGCACATATGGTCAGCTCCAAGCCTGAGTGAGAATAGCCTTGGCCCTGAGGTGGTAAGAATTGGGAGGATAGAAGCCTCAGCACATAAACTGAGAGGCGGAATCTGAGAGAGAGCCTCCTGCCACAAGCAAGCCCAGTAAAGCCTAGAAAAGCCACGGGAAGCTGCACTTTCAAAGAGCAAGCTTGGGCTGGCAGACTAGGCATGATATGGGACCTGCTTAGCCAGATGGTGAGCAGAGAGGCCTGAGGCTGAGTCAGTCCTGCTGAGTGGTGTGGCTGAGGAAGCAAGGGACTCTGCAGAGGCCTCAGTGACAGGTGGGTGTGTGCCAGTTGCGGGCAGTGACAACAAACACCAGGCCACGAGGCACAGCATCTGCCCTGTGTAAATTTGACAGTCTCAGCTGACTGAGGAAGCAAACCCCAAGCTGAGTGACCGAGGCAGGCTGGGTGTGTGAGCCAGTGGACAATGACAGTGCTCGGCTCTGAGCCTGAGGAGACTGAGGAGGCCCCAGCAAGACCATGACTCCAAGGGTGACTGAGGAGGCCTTGAGGCCAAGCTGAAGTGAGGAGGTTGCCATAACAACGCCAGAGCCAGATGTCCACTGAGTGACTATTTTCTGCAGACAGATAGCAAATCAAGTTGTCCTCACGGACCTGCACTAGAGGATCTGGTATCTTTTCAAAAGGGTTAGGATTGGTTTTTAGGCAACAGGTACTTAGGTATTAATAAATATAGGTTAATAAAATTTACAGTTACAATGATTCTTCAAACTGTGAGCTAAAACAAATCCTCCCTCCCCTAACTGGCTTCTGTTACCAGTTCTAGAAGAATAACTGATGTATCAGAGGACTTTTAAAGGCAATTATGTCATAGGGACTTCTGGGTAAGACCCTAGGACCCGTGATGTGACCTGTGAAGGAGAAGCATTAGAATAAGATAGAAACAGGCTCTATTCCAAAGAGAGAGAGAGAGAGACAGAGAAAGTCCAGAAATTCACGAAGGCAGTGATAAAAGAGCAGAAAATCACAGAAAGACAGGTGGGGGCCAAAAAGAAGTCAGCCAAGCCACACTCAGTAGGAGCTGTGCAGCTTTCTGGTACAGGGAGAGAAGAGCTTTATCTAAGGGAGCCAAGAACTTCAGTGGCAAGAGCCAGCCAGTGCTACCCTCAGTATAAGCCCACAGCCCCCAGAAGCCTCAAGTCCTATTGCCAATTGTGGTGACACAGATGTTTCAGTAGTGGAGAGACACCTCACATTGTCACTCAGTATAGCTCAAGGGACCAACTCGAGAGGGAACCTGCCGTTTACAGCAGAGCTGCCCTGAGGGACCTGAGAAGGTGAAGCAACCACTGTCAAGGATCTTGATTATAACCTGTCACAGTCTGAGGGTGAGACAGCTCTGTCTGAGATGCCCCTGGGAGATGAGGACCAGGTACTGACACACCAAAAAGTCAGTGACAGGGGACTCTTGGCTAAAGTATAAAGTGCACAGGGAAAGATGGCCTTGACCTGAATGGCCAGGAATAGGTCTCCTCTCCTAAAGATAACTTTGGAGTTTGATCTGCATAAGTCTGAGGTCATCAAGTGGAGCAAAGCTGGAACCGCCTGTCTACAGTACACTGCCTCAGAGCACAAGAACTCTGAAGCACTCGCGGCACACTTGACATCAGATGGCTTCCTTCTGCATGATGAACAACAGGGAGTTTGGAAAGTACAATGACAGGAGCCTCCCCAACCTGTGTAGATCTCCGAGCTGTGGCTGCTTCTTCAACTCCCAGCATGCTTGGGAAACACCCTTCAGCTAGAGCATTAGCCAACCTAGGGGTTAGGCATGATCTGGGTAGACCAGCAGGACAGAGAAGCTGTCAACTCACAGACTGGAAAGCAGAGTGTGACCATCAGAGACCCAAGAAGGATGCTACTAAAAGGAAGGGAACCCTAGTGAACACCGGGCACTTGAATGCACAAGCTAAACCCTGATTATGCCTTACAAGTATAATCTGCACACTCAACAGCCACCCCACCTTCTCCCACGTGCATAACCAGTGGTCTCCAATATTCAAGGGCCTATAAAGAAGCTATTCCAGTCCCTTATCTGGTTTTTGATGTTGTGTTTTTTGCTTTCTTTTTTTTCTGTTTCCCCTACTCTTAAGTTTTTAATTGCACTTTTAATATTATTTTTACTTTATCATGTTTTTAAAATTTTTAATGTTTTTACCTCTTATTCCTCCCACCCATAACGTCATTTGCTTCCACATTGTGCTCGTTGCTGGGTACTAAGCTAGCTTTTCTCAATCTCCTCTCTTATTTTTAAATCTTTTTCTGCCTTGTCCTCCCCCCCCCCCTTTTTCTTCCTACTATGCTTTTAGTAGTATTTTGACTTTATCTTTATGGTGTTTTTAATGGATCTTATCCTTTTATTTTTATTCTCCTTCTTACATGCATTTAAATTTGGTTACAAATTTTCTCATCAGGAAATATTTCTCTTTTTTAATTACCTTTTTACTTTTCTAATGTCTTCCCTCCTTCATAACATTTCCTCTGATCCCTTTCTTCTATTTCTTGTTTGACCCTGCCTCCCCCTCTGTTTTCCCCAGTCTCCTGCTTCCACCCTTTTAACTGACTCATCTACTAGTTTTTCCACGTTCACCCTGCATAATCTCTACCTTCAGACCACGTGTGCACCAGTATGTCTGTATTCTGTTCTATGACCATGCAATGCCTTTAACTGTGATTCTGCATCTTGCATGGACCTATACTTTTGCTCTTACATCCATCCACTTTCTCCTCTCTGAGTGCCTCACTGGGGACTGAATCTGAAGTGAAGGTGGCTCACTAGGAAGGAAGATCTCCCACCTAAGGCAGCAAGAGATGTCCAAACCAACAGGCACACAAATCACAACATAGAAACACGGGAGGCATGAAAAAGCAACGCCACAGGACTCCTCCAAAGGTCAGAACCCCCAACAACCAGTCCTCTGTCTTAGTGGCATTGACAGGCCTGCTTACTCACAACCAAGTAGCTTGCTCTTGAATATAAATATGTGTGAATTCTTGGGTTTAGTTAGATTAAGATTCTTTTCATTTTTTAATTTTTTTATTGGTTCCTTGTGAATTTTATATCATGCACCCCAATCCCCTTGTACCTGCCCTTTACCCTTGCAACTTCCCCTCACAAAAGAAAAAAATCTTATTGTGGAAGCTGTAGTGCATCACAGTATGTCCGACAGCATACCCTTTTGTCCACACTTCTTTGCCTGCAAATGTTCACTGCAATGAGTCATTGGTCTGGTTCAAGGCCTCTAGCTTCTGCTACTCTATCAATACTGGAACCTCATGGGGACTCCTCTTGGATATTCTGTTGTTGCTCTGTGTTATGCAGATCCTGTAGTTTTGGAATTGTAGGACTGGCCCCTTCACACACTTCAGCAGTTCATGGATGGGGTAAAAGTTGAGGTGGGCCAACTCAAAGCCCTGTGGGTGAGCTAGCTTTAAGGGCAGGAGAGCTGTCCCAGCCCCTCACCTGCTGCAGCACTGGGGAGAGAAGGCCCTGCATCTCACCTGGGCAGCACAGTAGAGCTGGCCCTGATGGCGTGGGCATGGATGAGGTGGCCCCAAGGGCATGAGAGGAGAGATGGCTGTGTCCCTTGCTGGCTGTAGCAAGGGGTGAGCTACCTCCAGTGGCGTGGGTTTGGGAGAACTTGGCAGGCTGACCAGCTCAGATACCTCGCAGGCCCAGATTAGAATTATTTTCAATATGACAATAAATGCTGAATTCTGAAAATAGAAAAAAAGTAAAAAGGCTATATTACATTTCTATATTATGGCTTCCATGATAGACAGGATAGAGACCATGAAAGATACCTACCCATGGTCAGGAGGCTTCATGCCATTTGTGTGGACCAGTGCAATGAATTTCCTGACATGTGGTTTTATGCTACATTTAAGATCTGCAGAAAAGAAGCAGGTATAGAAAGATATGGACACACTTAGGGTGGATTTTGTCCTCCTCCAAATTCATACATTGACACCCTTGTCTCTCAGTCCCTCAGAGTACAGCAGAATTTGAAGATGGAGTCACTAACAAGGTAACTATATTTATTATGAACCAGCCATTTGAGTGGGCCCAACTTAATCCGGCTAGTGTTCTTTTGAAAAAAGGATATTCAGTACTCATAGAAGTACCAGGGATGTTCACAGAGTGGGGGGAAAAAACAGAAAACAAGGAGACAATGATCATATGAAAATAGCATCAGGAGGCACCAGAAAAAAATTTTGAATTCCTAGCCCCTGGAATTACAGAAAAATACCTTTCTGTTGTTTAAGCAAGCCATCCTGTGGTATTCTGTTATGCCCCCCCTAGCAAACTAGTAAAATGGGTAAATTCGATGATACTGAAATACCCTTGAAAATGTACTTGGTTGCTAAAAATACTTTTTGTACATAACAAAGATTAAAGTTTTCTGTGGAGATACCGCTAAAGTAAAACTTGAATTCATTAAATACATAGGAATTGATAGTGAAACATTTATTTAAACATGTAATTGTTAAACCAGGAGTGTTGGCACCTGCCTCCAATTCTAACCCCAGGGGATGAAGAGACCAGGCATTCATGGGCATCCTCAGCTACACAGTGAACAGAGCCTAACTGGACCCACATGAGATGCTATTACAAAAAAAAAAAATCAATATATAATAATCAAACAAATCAACATAATTTCAAAGATCTGGTAATTTGGGATTCCATCAAGGGCACATTTAATTGCCCTTCTTCTTCATCAACCTTTACAAATCTTAATTAATTGGACTGATAGTAAGCACTTATTTTATACAACTTCCTGGGGATCCAGCCTCAAGTGAGCTAGATATCCCCATCATCATGGAACTTATTCCTACTGAGGGAAGGAGTTAAAGGCAACAGGTATCTAGGATACAGCACACCTCAAGGTCAAAGGGGAACCTCAACTCTTAAATCAAGGATTGGCAAGCTCTTTCTTAAAGGGACAGAGATTACATATTCTCAGTTTTAAGGGCCACATACTTTTTCGGCTACCCAGTCTGTGCTTCTGTAGAGTGAAAATACCCTTGGACAGATAGGTAAATAATGAGTATGGCTGTATTCAAATCAAACTTTATTTACGAAAATAAGGTACATTTGGTTCAGGGGCTGGAGTTTGCTGACATCTGCCCGAAACATCACCCTGGAAGCGGATTTGATCATGTCTGTAGGCCACAACCTAGGGCATGTTTACAAACAGGGTCTTGGGTTCCTCCACTTATGTATAGAACTGGATCTAAGTAAGATCCTGAGATAGACAGATGGTGTGACCATTTGCCATAGATGGCTCTATTGAAAATCTGCAGTTGTCTATTCAGTATGAAAAGAAAATCACCTTTCCATAGGATTCAAGCCAGTGCTGCCTGGTGCCTGGTTGTGACTAATGCTCACAGAGGGTCTGGCGGCCTCTGAATATTACTGTCCTTCACTGAAGTGTATTCACACTTCCTTTCCAAGTTTCCAGAGCCTTCTCTCTCAAAACAGCACTTCTCAGAAACCATGTCTTGTGGCTTAAACTGTATGTACCACACCCCAAAGTAAGGCTTTCAGGCCACATTAAAACATGGGTGTGGACAATTTCCACATATTTTTACGGAGAGTTGATCCACCTGGGCATGGAAGCAGCCTGAAGCCTTCAATCTTATAATTATAGACTGACTTAAGCCCTTCCCTCACATTCCAGAGAGGGGAGGATGAGGAGGGAAGAGGGGAGAGAAGGGAAGAAAGGGAAGGGAGAGAGAGAGAGGAGAATCAAGTTCCAGAATCATCAAAAACCAGATGATGATTTTGACAGAATTTACTAGTACAATCTCACAGAAATACTCACCCAACAGAAAACAAAGACAAGTGTGGACTGTGAAAGGAAAATGCCATTTAAGAGGAGATCATTTGTGCATCCAACACATGTTTACTATTTGCTTGCTAGAAGCCAGACACTGTGTTAGGTACTGAGTGAGACCAAATCCTTGCCCTTTGGACATGAGTCCACCTCCAGAAGAGCTTCCTGATGCAGCAGACATCTGAGCATGGAGGGGCCTTTACACCTCATTATTCCACCGGATCCATTGACACAGAGTCTATTTGAACAGAGTCCATAGAGTTGGGAAATGCATAACTCAATGGTCATTCATAGTGACTATGACTAAACTCTTGAAGGACTAAAACTCTTCAGGTCCAGGAGTAAAAGGCAACCAGTCCAGAGAGAGGAGATGTTAAAAAGATATCAAAGATTTTTTTCCTTAGTGCTGACTCTTCCATGACCTTGGACACGGAGCTGCTAAGAGGAGGACTCTTGTAAGTTACATTATAACATCACATCACTCTTTCAGTCACAGCATTTAAGAAAACATTACCAGTACAATCACTTTGGAAATCAATCTGGTGATATCTCAGAAAACTGGGAATAGTTCTACCTCAAGACCCAGCCAACTGCTCCTGGGCATATATCCAAAAGATTCTTCACCACACCACAAGGATATCGGCTCAACTATGTTCATAGCAGCTTTATTCGTAATAGCTAGAAACTGAAAACAACTCAGATGCCCTTCAATTTAAGAATGAAAAAAAAAAACAGCTGTGGTACATTTACACAATGGAATACTATTCAACATTCAGAAACGAGAAAATCATGCAAAATGGATGGAACTAGAAAAGCTCGTCCTGAGTGAACTAACCCAGACTCAGAAAGAACACAAGGCATCTACTCACTTATAACTGGATGTTAGCCATATAGTACAACCCACAGACCCAAAGGAATAGGAACCTAGCATAACTATCTTACGAGAAACTCCACCCAGCAGCAGATCAAAAAAGATGCTGAGACACACAGTCAAACATTAGGTGGGGCTCTGGGAGCCATATGTAAGAGAGGGAGGAGGAATAGAGACCTGGAGGGGTCAAGAACAACACATGAAGATCAACAGAACAAACCAACCTAGGCCCCTAGAGGCTTACAGAGTCTGAAATACTAACCGAAAGAAAAAGCTTAGACTAGACGTAGACCTCCCTATACATATACAGATGATAGGCAACTGGGTCTTCATACAGATCCATTAGCAAGTGTGGGGGGGCAGTCTCAGTCATGGACTCCTTGCCTCTTAGTGGGACACTTTGCCCTAGCTGGGCTGCCATGTTGGGCCCCAGAGCAAAAGGAAGCTCTTGGCCCTCATGGGATTGATGAACTGAGGGGAGTGGATATGGGAGAGCCCCCCTCACCTGAGCAGAAGGGTAGGAGAGAGGGAGAAGAGGGTAGGAGGGTGGGTCAGGAGGAGAGGAGGGAGAGGGCTCTGCTCTGGGTATAGCTTGAATAAACAAACAAATGTTGAAAAAATAAAAATAGACTTAATTCTTGTAAA
>CAJQZJ010001638.1:1711252-1737696 GCA_907164525.1 Lophiomys imhausi
AGAAGAAGAAGAAGAAGAAGAAGAAGAAGAAGAAGAAGAAGAAGAAGGAAAGAAAGAAAGGCTATCAGACACCTGTCATGTTCCAGGCTCTGCTCATAATGTGGCAAAGAGCAACTCATAGATGGCCCTGTGACCTCATGCAAGTCACAATCCAATACAGAAGACATGTTGAGGATAGCCCGGTCTACATATAGAGTTCCAGGCCAGCAAGAGCTATAAAGTGGCGTTCTGCCTAAATAAATAAATAGCTAAGATAAGCAACTCCAAATCAAGGTCCCAGGCATTGTGAGAGTTTGCATCTAAGTAGTTAAGAGGCATTTAGGATGGAGAGAGCACGACAGAAGAGAATAGATGTGCCCTTAAGGAAAGGAGTCAAGTCATCGAACAGAGATTGAATAGACCATTTGTCCAATCTATCTAATCCTGTCAAGGTTTAATGACTCTAGAGAAGAGGGTTGACCTCAGAGTGCCTTCTGAAGACAAATAACTGTTTCTAGGAAGTACTTCATGGTCTTAAGTTGGTCAGTCAGCGCTGGATACTGAAGAAACAGGATGGGAAGAGTAGTGTTCTACAACCTCACACCCAAATCTTTGAACATAAAACATTCCTGAGAGTCTGATATCTCCTCTCCTTGAAAAGCTGTGGCAGAGAAATCCCACAAACAACCTCTGTGGGGAAGGGAAGGCTCTTCCCATGGATAAACTTGGCAAGTAAAGAGGGCATGCAATGTTCTGCTGTAGAAATCACGGCTGGGACTGATCTCTGAAGCCAGGTTTCTCTGAAGCTGTGTGATGTATATGTCATATATATGAGTACATGTCATGTACCTGTGAACATTAGCCTCAAAGTACAGTGTCCCTGTGGAGGGTTGAGGAAAGTGTTCTACAGTGACTGCCTATAGCAATTGCGTTAGTTCAGAAAGAGAAGCTTCAATTGCATTCGCAACCCTCAAACTCTAGCCCACATACAAACCAAATTAGGTGGCCTGTGGTAAACCCTAAAAGTCTGAATTTCTCACAGATTTTCAGAGATTCTCATACTGTGGGGCCACAGGTTCTTAGCCTGTACTCTGGTACTTTTTGATGCTTTCCAGGATATAGCCCCAGCCTCCTTCCTTGTCACAGTTTGTTTCCTCATTGTGCATTGGACCATCCCAGACTAACCCTTCTTCTTACATCTTCAGAACATGCCAGAAGTGATACTTCCACTTCTCCCTCTACCCTCAATTCCTCATCTGTTTGGTGAAACTCTTGAAAGACCAGATTAAAGACCTCCTGATTCATCTCACCTCTGAATTGGAATTAGCATTTCAGTCAACAGTGTACTGTGCATTGTCCTTCTATGTTGTGATATCCCTGAGAAAGGTACCTTATATGCAGACAGCCAATCAATAAATGGATATGAGGTGTCCCTGGCCACACAGGTCTGGCCCAAGCTACAAACTAAGGCTATGATGAGGATGGACATAAACTCTACACCTTCCAGGAGCTCATTTCCTGGGAGAAAGAAAAATTAAAGGGCAACAAGAACACAAAGTGATAAGTACCAAATGTTGGTGGGAGAGACGCACACCCCAATACTGAGTCACCAAAAACCTTCCAAAAGAAGTGATTGCCTTCTGACAGGTAAGGAATGGGGGAAGTTTAGTGGCAAAGAGTGTAGTAAAATAAAAGCAGAGAAAATGAAAAGATGAACTAGGCCAGAGATGATAAGATGGAAAACTTAAGAGTCGAGCCTGAAGAGAGAAGGGATGAGAAAGGGTACAGGCATTGGTTTCCATTGATTCTTAAATACCAAAGGCAGCAGTCTTGATCCAACCAGGAGACAGAACTCACATGTATGTTAAGTAAGGGACAGTAGAGGTGATGTATTGATAACTGGCATTCACACCAGAAAATGTGGACTAGCTCCATGAGGATTCTGATCAAAGGAGAAATGGCTGCCCAGTAAGTTGTCATTTTCTTCTCAGGCCATGTCTAGGAAGGAAAATGTGCCCTTCCTGCAAATGATTTTCCATACAATGTACCATACACACTGTGTGTAGGTGCTAAATGAGTTCAGAGAATATTTTATACTTAGAGCCATTCACCAGAGTCTGAATTGTGCACAGAACACTGGACCAAGCCTCAAGGAAATCCATCCAATGTTCCTAGTTGCAAGAAACCCCAGACTTAAAAAAGGTCACTTGTGCAGTGTCCACTGTGGTTTTATGGTGGAGTTTCTGCACAGCTGTGGTCTGGGTCCTCACAGCGGTTGGGAAGTGATGAGTCAGACAGTGAGCGAGCTGCATCATTCCAGACAACAGGCCCTGTGCTGTCTATAATGATACGCTTGAGATGCTCCACAGTAGGCACATGCTACCTTCACACAGATGCCTGTGCCTGTGTATAGGGGAGTTTGTGGAATGTCGAGCAACCTCTCCTTACCTATGTCTTTAAGGTTCAAAAGAGAACTGAAGACACTCTATGGTGCCTCTGTATACTACTCAATTGGATTATAATAGGAACCAAGTTGGTAGAAACCGGGACCAGACTTCAGAAGATACTTCGGTTCTCTTCCATTGTGTTTGCTAGTTTACTTGTTTTGGAGGTAGGATCTCATGCGGCACAGGCTAGCTTCAACTGCACTAACAATGTAGTTGAGGATGACCTTGAACTTCTGAGCCTCCTGACTCTGCCTCGTGGAATGCTGGGATGCCTGGGGTACACCACCACCACCACCCCAGTCTATGCAGTTGTGAGGATTAAACTCTGGGCCTGTGCATGTTAAGCAAACTTCTGCCTTAGGAACTGCACCCCCAGCCCACGTTCTCTTGTTTAGTGGAGAAGGAAAGTAGAAGGTGGGAAGTGAGTGGAAACCATGAGATGCTTACTATTAAGACAACTGAACATCCTTCATGGGTCCTTTTGTTATTTGAAATCATTTGTACCAGCAATTCCAACTTCCCTTTCTTCCTCATTGTCTGTGTCCTTCCCTGGTTCTTCAAAGTAGCACAGTCTAGGGTCTCAGGGTCAGAAATGACATTCAGTAATTCCCCTTACTGTCAAATACACCTATAGCTTCCACTGTCTATCATGAATTCTTTATTTTTAAACTCCAGTTGCACACTTCCAATTTCTAAGGTGTGGTACACTGAGTTATTCTTCATAATTCTTCACTCCTTTCCCTTAAAAATGTATCATCGGTGGCCTTCACCATGTAATTACATCAAGACTTCCTACCTACTATGGTAGCCAAAGTACATGTGCCTACCTCCAGTAGCTTTGCCATGTGGCTTGTTCCTGCCAATGGGATAGTAATGGTCAAGAAACAGGGATGGTCTATAAACAAGTTCTCATGCCTGCCCCGGCTCCTTGTACTTCTGCTATCACCAGGTTAAAGCATATACAGTATGTGGTTGCTCGTGTCAGAGTGAGACCTCTCCATCCTAGAGGGAACTAGCTAATGTCAACCATGACCGTCGACTTCAGCTAAACCCCACATGACCCAGGAATCCATACTTGAGAGAAACAAAGACTAATTGTTTTAGGCCAGATATTTTGGAACTTCCATGCTGCAGTGTGTTCAGAGCCCCTCAGTTGGTTAACCCTCAGTGACTGCCTCAGTACAGAGTTAAGATAGGTTGCAATTCACCGTGGTCCCCAATTCCCTCCCTTCCAGAACAACTCTTTGCTTTTCCCTTCATTCCTTTCAGGTTTTATGCTTCTCAGACATTCCAGACACAGCTGGTGGAGAGAATAAAAACAAACTTAACTGCTGATAGCGGTAGCGGACACTAGTCCTTCAAAAAAGGAATCTAGAAGGCCCCCATGACTCTTTTCCATTTAATTCTTCCTTGTCCTTCATGTACAACCATTTTCAATTTCATTGATCACACATACGATAAAGGGAAAAGGACATCTGGTACACCCTTCTGTAGATTCTGGTTCCTGGACAAGGTTTTGTTTCACTCATAGTATAACAGGGTCTGTAAATGTGTTGCAGAGATGTGCAAGCTGAAAGGCATGCCAGGAAGGTTTTCCTAAATAGTGAAAAATGGAAGGGCCCCAAGACAGATGTGGGTGCTAAGAGGGTGTGAACTCTCAGCAAAAGAGGGAGGTTAGGAGTGAATGAGGGGTGAAGTAGCTACATCCTGGAAGGTGGGAAGATTCTGGAGATGGATGCTGCATAGAATATTTCCTAATGAAATGTGACTATTAACCCCCTACAAAATCATCAGGAATCTGGCAGTTTCTAATGAAGTATGAAGTAGGATTTCTTTCCAGAAAACAAAAATAAGTATGAAATGGCCTCAAAATGTGGAGAGTTAAAAAAAAAAAGTAGTCTTGTGATATAAAGTGATGTAGAATAAACTGACATGTTGTATTCTTTCTGCCTGTCCCCTGACATGCAGCATTCCTGAGGACATGGTTCCCTAGTACAAACCATATTCATTTTCTCAAGATTCCACAACATAACACATCTCTTCAGCTATTGATCTTTGTCTTTATAATCTATGCCTAGAACAATTCCCATGGGTTTTTCTCATCTTCCGAAAATCATAAAAATATGTTTTACTGTCTATTGGAGAGTTACCCTGGTTCTATTTTGGGGTGAGAAAAAAAGCAAGTTTCAGAAAAAAGTGTATGCTCTAAATCACCTTTTGATTAGTAAAAAGAATGAGAAAGGATCTATGTTTTCAGGCACGGCAGAGGAAGATATTTGGGTGGTATCTCACATTTAGTAGTTCAGAGACTGAGTTAATACACATATCCTACCACCAAGCTAAAACCTTTTCTTCCAACTCAGGATATGTCTGTGAGGGAACTCCTTGCTAATTGGTCTATTTCCCTGTCTTCTGTTCTCGGAAGTGTTGTTTTATGATAGATGCAGCATGTCTTTGTGGCTTTGAGTAGAAACAAAGGTATACCATAGATGATTCTCTTCAAGAAATGAAGATAGTGTTCAGCCGTTGGGAGGAAGCACATCTCCAGCGATGGTTTGGTTTTCTTAAGTCAACTTAACATCTAATCCTCCCTGCAGTGAAAGTCACGGCATTTTGAAAGTCGAGTGCAAAGTGTTGAGAGAACTCACATGAGTAAGCCACTTAAGATGAGCTTTATCAAAGGGTATTTTGGTGTTAAGGGATAAAAAGAAAATTTCATATCTTTCATTTAGAGAAAAAAAAAAGTTGTTGAAGAGTGCATTCTTCCTCACTTGAGGCTAGTGCACTCTTGAGCCTAAACCAGAAGGCACTAAACAAAAGCACCTATGTAGTCTTCAGACACTGTCACCTGGACTTGTGACTTTCACCATTTTAACCCTGAATCAGTAACAGGAGGCAGCATCAGGGCTGCTGTGTTACATGACTTTTGGGGTAACACCAGGCTTGTCTTTGTCTATGGAACAATGTCAGCAGCATTCCTTGGCAGGCTTCCTGGGAGCTCCTATTGAATCAGGCAGTGTGTGAAGTAGCAGACAGGGCAAGCTCATTGATTTTAAAGTATTAGTGATACTTCACTCTGGATTTTAGCCACCTCATGTAGCCTGCACATGAATCACAAAGTAATTATTAGCTGCATGGAAACCACACTCTTTGGTGGCAGGATCCTTAAGCACTTAAATGGTACATTCCCCTCATAGTGTCCTGCTTAAAGCTAAGAGTTGGTTTATACTCTGCATACAGCTAATCCACGCAACAGTAAGTCAAGGTAGCCTCTTGCCCCTATCCCACTACCACTAATGAGCCTAACAGTTTTACTGACCACTTTTCATGGCCTCACGGTGCTTTCTTTTTGGGCATAATATTTCTTTATTGTCTCGAGAGGAGTCTTTGAGCTGCCTTTGTAATGTGATAAGGATGCATTTGATTCCAGAAATACGAATTTGTACAACCCTTCAAGAGTTTCTGTCTCTTTGGTGATATAACTTGTTCACCAATTACAATCTAAAAGTATTATTTTGTCTTTGTCTTGGAAAAAAAATCACACTTAGCAGCTTGATCTTTAGCCTTTATTTAAAAAAAAAAACTGCATAAGAGAGCTAGAGAGATGTCACAACCACTAAGAGCAATGACTGCTCTTCCAAAAGACCTGGGTTTGATTCCCAGCACCCAGATGGCAGTTCATGACAGGCTGTGAATCCATTCTCAAGGGGTAGGATACCCTCTTCTGGCACCAGGCATGCAGGTGGTACACAGACATCCATGTAGGCAAACACCAGTCACATACACACACACACACACACACACACACACACACACACACATCTGAGTTAAAATGTTATTGGGTTTGTGTTATGCTCAATAAAATGCTAAAATGCATAGTAGCCTATCTGCTGGTGAGTAAGATAATCCAACTTCCAGATATTCATCCATTTGTTCATTCATTCGTTCATTCATTTCTTTCTAAAGTCAGAACGACTTGTGCTTTTCCCATGGTGAAATTAATTTTGATTCTTCCTGTGCATATGCTGTGTAGGGGAGGGATTGCTAAACATGGATCACATTAAGGGACAGGCCCAGCGGTCTCAGAACACACATACGCACATTTACACTTGAGTCCTATTCCTTATTTATGTCTATAACATTGTTGTGAGATGTAGTCATTACACAGCTATTTTCATCACTAACATTATGCTCAATAAATCCTTTCTGAGCCACCGATCTATTTATGAAAACTGTAAATCTGGCCTTATGGTGCACACCCATAATCTCAGCATTTGAGGCCAGCCCACTCCACACAGTGAGTTCTAGGCTTGAGATACATAAGTAAAACTCTATTTAAAAAGATACAAGAAAAAACCAGACCTAGTGATGTCTGCCTATGATCCCAGAACTTGGAAAGTGGAGACAGGATGACCCAGTTCAGGGTCCTCCTTTATTACTTAGAAAGTTCAAGACCAGCCTGGGCTACATGAAACTGTGTCTTAAAAATTGACAGTGGCAGAAACTGTAAATAGAAGCCACAAAACAAGAACAGGAACTGCAGAGTTCAGCAAATGTAAACAGTATGCCCAAATGAGGCAAAAACATATTATTAAGTTAAATGGCCATTATCAGAAATGGTGTTTGAAAATACTATGGAATCTAATTCTTTTATAATTCAAATTTGTGAATGAATATGAATTAACTTGGGTCATCATTTTTTTCCCTTTGAAAATCATGAATCTACTTGCAGCTGCCAACAAGACAGCAGTCTGAGAAACGCTGCCCTGAAGCATAGTACTTACCATGCTGAATGAATGAACTTAACTGAACGATGTGAAGAAGTAGGTCAGTAGGATAAACTCACGCCATACTCCAGATGAATGAACACAATCTCCTAAAGGCTGAGAACTTTCTATTCAGATTGAGGAGGTTACTCAAACTAAGGAAGAAGGAACAGGTAGCAGGACAGAGCTACAAGCCAAGGATGTCAGGCTGTATCACATACATAGCCATCTGTGAAACAAAGGATGCTGGGAAATAAATTCTTAATTTTCTAATCTCGAGTGAATGAAACGTCTAGAAGAAGGTGCCTGGGAGGAGATAAAGGGACTACAGGATTATTTTGGTTTCCTTAATGCTCCTGAAATAAAACACACTGACTGAAAGCAACTTGGGGGGAGAAAACGGTTGTAATTCCAGGCCACAGTCTATCTTTGAAGGAAGTCAATGCAGAACTTCAGGCAGGCCTGCTTTCTATTCCACACGGCATGACTTCTAACCAAGGAACCCACTCCATACCTGTGTTGGTTAGTTTCATGTTAACTTGACACAAACTAGAGTCATCTGGGAAGAGGAAGCCTCAATCACAAAAATGCCTCCATAAGACTTGCCTGTAGACAAGTCCATAGTATTTTTGATTAGATTAATGATTTATGTGGGTGGGTTCAGCCCGCTGGGAGTAGTACCACCCCTGAGCAGGTTGGCCTGGATAGTATAAGAAAGCAAACTGAGTGAGTCAGTAAGCAGCACTCCTCCATGGCCTCTGCATCAGTCCCTGCCTCAGAGGTCTCTGGATGAAGGACTATAAGCCCTAAGAGAAAATAAACCCTTTGTTCCCCATGGTGGTGGTGTCATATCACAGCAATACAAGCGTAGGTAAGACAGACAATAGGCCAGAAGCACAGCAGGAATCATTGAGGACACTTCTTGCTACCCAGCCACCATGCTGGTTTCTCATGCAGTTAAGGACCTACTGCTGAACCGGGTCCTCCCACAGCAGTTAAAAATCAAGACAATCCCAAAGACATACACACCCACAGGCTACTCTGATGCGGACAGTTGCTCAAGTGAGAGTCTCCTCTCAGGTGATTGTAGGCTATACCAACCTGACATACTAAGGTAACCAGGCCAAGTATCTACTATCAATATGTCACAGAAAGGAAAGGGAGGAGGGGAGTCGGCAGGAAAGAAAGGGAAAGGAGGAGAGAAAAGGGGGTCAACAAGGAGTGTAGAGGGGAGATACGGATACAGGGGTCTGAAATTTCATCCCAGTTCTGCCGTTTTTTAGCTATGTGACTGTAAAATGGGAATAAGTACCTCACAGAGAAGCTATGAAGTGAATGTGACTTATCCTAAGACTACCTATAGTGATCATTTCAGGCAATGCTGCTGTCCTTACTCCTGAATAGCTACTACAGTCTCCATTGCTACTGCATATAACAATCTTCTGTTTAGATGAGTTCATCAATCAACACCAAATTTCACTGAAGTTTTTACGATTCTTTTTCTTTTCCCTCTTCGCTTTGGATCATGTGCCACCAAGATAGCATTCCAGGGATACACGCAGAATTATCTATAACCTTGACATCTCATCCATGCAAAAGCAAGCAGCAAGGATTTACTAAACACCTGCTGTGTGCCAGACACCCTGCCAAACACCAAAAACATGGTGTTGATCAAACACCAAAGCCAAGTTCCTCTCTTTTCCTTCTGTGGACAGTCGGATTCATGAGGCAGACACTACACAAATAATCACAAGCCTGAAAACATAATTAAAACCTTGATTGATAAAAACCCAGCAACAGGAAGTTCCTATTTTAAGAACATTGATGCTAATTTTAAAACTCCCAAAGTTGAGTAATTTTGAGACATCCATAAAAGTTGCTCTGAAAGAACTTGAAACCCTGCGTTCACATTTGCATCGAGGACATTTGGAAAAATTAATTGCTGTGCCTTGTCAGGAATGGGTGCCTTTGTCTGAGGGCTATATTTCCTGCAACTGAAAATTAATATAAGATGTTGGCTCCCTTGCAACGGAACAACGGCCTGTATGCAATCGTTCTGTGGTTTGATACTTCATCATCAGCTAGAGGAGTCTCCAACCCCTCCCCTGTCCCCTGGCCTCATGCTACCACAAAGAGCAATTAGTTGAAGTAGGAGAGATTACAGCCAGGTGTACTGTCTGAAGTGGGAGAAAGAGTGTGGAGGAGCGACAGGGAGAAACCCCTTTTGTTGCATGTTTTCAGTCTCTGGGTAGCCTGGTGATGCCACAGGCATGCTTGGAATCTCAGGGCATTTGGACCCTCTGTATTTCATTGCAGAGCTCTAGCCTTAAGGGCATTTCACTGTGAACAGAAATGGGAGCTGGGAGGCTTGTTCACTAACATGCAAAGTGGAGTGATCCTCTTAAGGGTTAGATGAGTTTTATGACATTAAAGGCTAGGATCCATTTGAGTTTAACATGTTAGTTAACTGTCTCCCTACCATACACACTTCTACCATGAATCCAAGGGATATCTCTTTGAAATTAAGGGATTCTTTGTACAGAAGCATAAGATGTGGCAGGTGAAAGTTCAGATAAAGTGTGCTCGCAGGAAGGTCTTTCAAGGGGCCTAAATCTGATAAGAAACAAGCCCTGTAATAGTCTTCTTTCTGTTTCTGTTTGTTGAGAGATCACTAAAGTTAAATGTTATGGAAGTTAAAACTCAATGAGAAGGAACGTTGTGAAAGTCCAGCAGTACAAAGGTCTCTCCCAGTCACAAAATTCTTACACATCATTGATTGCATTGGTCCTCAAAACTCCCCAGGCAAGATGCCATGACATCCAACATGACATTGTGATCACAGGAAGAAAAGTGGCAGGTGTCTTTAGAAGGGCTCTTCAGGGAGCTAACTCAGGAACGAACGTACAGTCTCCCTGCTCTTTAAATCGCAGGAGCTTCCTGCCTTGCTCCCTAGTATTCATGAGAGGAATGTGCTAGCATCACTCCAAAACAAAATTCCAATAACAAATGCCAGAAGAGTACTGGAAGTTTCCTCTGACGGAGCCTCCTGGAAGCTAATGTTTAGGGATGATGTCCTGATGGTTTCTTATACAACTGTGAATGCTGATCACAAGCAAATGCTTGAAAGATGGCAGAGGGAGAATTATCTAAAGAAATCCATAAAAATGTGCAGAATCAGCAATGCCCGACAGATGATCATTTAGTAGCAGAGTTCAAGCCACACACAATCACAGATTAAATTCAATCTGTGTCGTGGATCGAATGTGCTATGTCCCAGCAAGACTTGCATCAAGATTTCATTTTCTAGTCTAACAATATTGAAGCATGGCCTTTGAGAAGCTTTAGAGGGACCAGAAAAAGGCTTAGTGTAAAGGTAAAAAGACTTGCCTTGCAAGCTTGAGGACACAAGTTCAATCCTAGCATCCAAGTAGAGGCAGAAGGAGACAATCAACTCCACAAAGTTATCCTATAACCTTCATATGCATGGCATTGCATGTGTTCCCCTATATCTCCCTACCATACACACTTCTACCATGAAGCCAGAAGAACTATATTCAGGGATGAACAGATGGGACTACCCACTCTTGAGATCTCTACCTCCAAAAATGCAAACTAAGTAAACATTCTTTTTCAAAGTAATCAATATCAGGCATGTTGTTATAGCAACACAAGATGTCCTAAGACTCTCTGCAAAACCTCAGTTTCTTAAACTGAAGAGACGTAGAGACAAGAAGGGTATTGTGTTGATCAACGTACTCTCTTTCAAATACCTAGCCTTGTTAGGAATAGGTTTAGATGCCTATATTAGAAAATGCCAAATAATAACAGTTTAGCTGCATGTAAAAAAAAAATCTAAAGACAGGCCCTATCTAATATAGTGATTCCATAAGATCATGGGAAGGCCAGAATTTTCATCTGGCTCTGGCAACTCAGAGCCAGATGGCATCTTCAGAATAACCTAATAGTACAAAATGGTCCCACTGAAATTGTCAATGCAATCAACTGACTGCCATGGGTCCTCTCAAAATCATGTCCTGAATCTCTAACTCTTCCTGTAGGGAGTAAGTTCTATACAGAAATGAACCTTTGGGAGGTGACTAGGTCATGAGAGTGGAGCCCCTCTGAATGGGGTTAGTACTTGTCTTAGGGTTTCTATTGCTTCAGTGAAACACCATGACCAAGGCCACTCGGGAAGAAGAAAAGGGTTTGTTTCAGCATACATCTGCAGGTGACAGTCCATCACTGAGGGAGGGAAGTTAAGGCAGAAACTCAAACAGGGCAAGAACCTGGAGGTAGGAGCTGAAACAGACGCCATGGAGGGATGTTGTTTACTGACTTGATCCTCATGGCTTACTCGGTCTGCTTTCTTACAGAGCCCAAGGCCACCAGCCTAGAAATGGCACCACCCACAATGGGATGGTCCCTCTCCCACTAATTACTAATTAAGAAAGGCCCTCCAAGCTGGCCTACAGCTGGGTCTTATGCAGGCAGTTTCTCTTTAAGGCTCCCTCCTCTCAGATGACTCCAGCTTGTGTCAAGCTGACATAAAGCCAACCAGGACGGTGCCCATATAGTTACCATAGTGCATATATAGTTACCACCAATCATATGAGTTCTATTTTAGTTACAAAAGGAGGACGAGGAGGTTGGGTGTAGACCATTCAGGATAGCTGCTGGTGCAAAAGAGATCCCATCCCAGATAGCTTATTTGCACCTTCTGTCATATGAAAATACAGTGGGGGGGAAAATGCCAATTTTTGAGCACACTGTGAGAAATAATGTTTTATTATTTATAAAGCACTTGGGTTGTGACAGTTTGTTATATTAGCCTCAATAGAATAAGACAGTTGAGGAATGGGTAGGAAGCTTCCTAGAATATCTGTCCACTTATTTAAAAGTCTTCCTAGCAGCTTTGGTTACAGGCCACACCCAGACCAAAGAGTGTGGTAGACACACATACAGCTGCCATCATTCATGAGTTCTGTTACTAAAGAAAAAGAATACTTGGGTGTTGGAAAACAACTGGCAGCCTCCCTCCCATAGGACTTAGTGCAAGACCAGTGGACCGCTCAGGTTAGTTGCTGGTACTGCTGATGCTGCAGATTTATCAATAAATGTAAGTCTATAAAATATACTCCTGGGGCTGGAGAAATGGGTCAGTGGCTAAGAGAACACACTGCAAAGGGCCCAAGTTTAGTTCCTAGCAACCACATCAGATGACTTACAACCAACTGTAACTCTAGCTCCAGGGGATCTGGTGCCCATTTCTGGCTTCTATAGGGACAAAATCACACGTAAAATGCATAATTTTAAAATTAAGAAAATAAAACAGTTTAATGTGCATCTACTCTTGCACATGATCAAGAAAATAATATGCTCATTTCAGACACCTACATGTCAGTGCTTGCATGTCCCCACCACATGAGTGCCACCCAACCAAAGCTATGTGGAAAGAGTTGAGATTGTTTTGATGTTGCTTCCTAGACAACATTCTTTCAATCCTTATGGCTAGCCATCATTCAACTATTAAACAATTATTTGTTTAGTATCTAGACTCCATACTCAATATAGGGAACATGAGTTGAGTTTTCATCTTCCACAAGATCATTGATAGGTGATAGAAGCAGCCAATAGAAGGCCACACATGGTGTGGTTGGATGCAAACACTGGGAGTCCAGGGCACATGAAGTGCTGACAGCCTCGGGAGGATGAACTCTAAGAGCTGATCTCATTCTCAATCACAAGTGGTGAAAATAGGTGGAGGTGAGGAAGAGGCTGGAGCCCAAAGGCCCAGGCACAGGAGAAAACTACAGTATCTTAGACAAAGCTGCAACCCAATGGCTCTGTAGAGGTCTAAGTCCTTATGCCACCACCTCTCACATCCTCCAGAGAGGAAATGCCACCCTCTACACCCTCTGTGGCCTGACTTTCTGAAGTGGCCAACATCATTTCAGGCTGAGTGGTGTGAACAAAGTAGGCAATTGGAATGGGTGTTTCAAATTTAAAGCAAAAATTAGTTCAAGAACCAAAGTCATGGGACCTTTTTGTTTTTGGCTTTGTGTTTCAAGACAGGGTATTTCTGTGTAGTCCTGGCTGCCCTAGAACTTTCTCTGTAGACCAGGCTGGCCTTGAATTCACAGAGATCCTCCTGCCTCTATCTCCTGAGTGCTTGGATTAAAGATGTGTGCCACCACCTCTGGAACCTTTTCTTTTTTTTTAATTCATAGTTTGACTTAAAGATGAAATCCTCTTTCTTCAAAGGATAGAAAAACCTACAACAACATAGGGTGGTAGCATCATAGTAAGAGTGCAAGCAGACACCATGACAAGGACAGCCCATAGGTAGACTTCCTCTGAGTGTTGAATTACTTGATGGTATGATGGGAAAACTTCATTACCAACTTCATGAGATTTAGAATCATCATGAAATAGGTCTCTGGGTGTGTCTGTGAGGTATTTTCTATACTATGTGGGAAAACCCATCCTAAATGAAGATAGCACCATTCCACAGGGTGGGGTCCCAGACTTAATAAAAAGGAGGCAGCAAGTTGAATACCAGCCTCAATTGCTCTCTCTGCCTCCTGCCTGTGGACACAGTGTGTTTAGCTGCTTGTTGGTCCCAATGCCACACCCTCCCTGCCACGACAGACTGTATCTCCTGGAACTAGAAAGTCAAAATAAATCTGTCTTTTCTTTTTTTGGCTTTGTTTGTTTGTTTTCCTGACAGGGTTTCTCTGTGTATCTCTGGCTGTCCTGAACTCACCCTGTAGACCAGGCTAACCTTAAAGTCACAGAATTCTGCCTGCCTCTGCCTTCCAAGTGTTCTGGCTAAAGGTGTGCGCCACCACACCCAGCTTATTTGTGTTAAGTGTTTTGTGGGGGCAGTGGAACTAGTAACTGACACAATTGGCATATTATTTATGTTGTGCAGAGACAACAAAAATATCGCTACAATTAAAATTACTGACATTTAAATTTACTAGCATTTAAATTTGAATTCTGGACCCAAAGTGAAAGTACTTTCCTGCACAACTGTATTGTGCTGTTCCTAAAGCCACTGCTTAACAAACAAAAATTCCAGTCCCCGGTGAGGGATACCTCCTCGTGAGTTGTTGGGGGTCCCAGAATTCCCCTCACGGAGAAATAATATCAGAAGGTGCCATATGGACTTCTGAGGGAGAAAAAAAAGTAGCAGGTCTTACCCAGCTGTAAATCTTGTGCGATGCCATGCCAACTTCCCAGGCAAAATAGGCCCATTGGTACAAAAGTGACACTACTGTTATGGGAACAACCAACTACTTTCTGGTTAGATTTGAGATCCATGCCCCAGAAGCATATTCATACCTACTACTGTGAACCTGGTTTAAGACCCATGGCTATGGAGGTCAATGGCCTAGAGAAACTTACTACCATTTAGCTAAATTGGCAGGTATCAAACTACCTTGCAAATATTATATTTATACCCATAAACAAATGCTACTCTCAGCCTTAATCCGAGAAGCTTCTCTTTGCATTGAGCAGCGGAGGATGCGGGACTCATTCCTGCGCAGTATGCCTACAAGAAGTAACTGTTGGCTGCTCAGTTCTAAGCACGACATTTACACCAACTCCCCTGTACCTCAGGGAAGATTGTGGAAAAGGGAACAGAAATAATGTAAAAGCTGGGAGATAGGGAGAATGGTTGACAAATGCTATCATTGGAGCATGGCACAGCAATTACAATCATGATCTCATCAGCTGCAGTTGCCTGTATGGGGACTGCACAAGACTGGGCTGTCAACAGTCAATTATGGATTATAGAGGGGATAGTGAAACCCTACACTTCCTGTAGAACTGTTACTTACTGGTGGATTCTGAGAGAAGGATGGTCATTGCCTTCAGTCTTGTGCCCATAAGTGAGTCCACCAGGTTCCAATTGATAGTTCCAAACCCATGGTCACACAGACAGTCCTGGTTAAGTCAGTGGGTTACAATGCAAAATATAAAGGTAGGAATTTGAGAAAGGGACTTGTACGGAGGAAGAGAGGTGGATGTTGGGGAATAATCAGGATGCATTATATACATGAATATAATTGCCAGAGAATAAATTTAATCAATAAAAAGGAAAATTAAGATAATAACAAAAACTAAAACAAAAAAGGAATACTTTTGTCTCTGATTTTTAAAAGCTCTATCTCTATGAATACTGTTTAACTGTTCATAACTTTCCATATACCAGCCTTTTTTAGAATGTGCATTTGTACCTCCCAGGCCACAATATTCAGAAAAGCAATGCCTTGTTGATCCCCATTTTTTTCTCACATCCAATAAGTCATTTTTATTACATTCCCTCCCCCAATATTTCAAAAATATCCTCTCTTCTTAATCCTACCACCAGTGGTTGGCTCAAGCCTTCTAAACCTTTTACCCAGTGCAGCAATTACCTTTCCAACTGCTTCCTGTGTCTTTCCTTTCCAAACACTGCCACCAGAATGATATTCCTCAAAGAAAAATGGTATGATTTTTTTCATCTCTGTTCAAAATGTTCCAAAGGATCCCACAGTTTCATTAAACACCCCAAATCCTTCTCTTTCAGAAGAATCTCAAAGTGAGGTGTTAGACACCTTCTCAGCCTTATCACTCCTGCTCCCAATCTGACAGGTATGTGCCCACCAACAGAAGCCCCTGGTACCTCTTTGTCTCCCAACATCTGCATCTAATCTCCCATCAGATTCTTTCACTATGGACTCTACTCATCCTCCGAGGCTTCATACAGCTGTAGAAAACATGTTATTTCCCTGGATCGCTTATCCTACTTGGGACTGAAAGCCCTTACGTGGTGTACAGGACCCCACATGTACTATCCTCTGGCGTTTGTCTTCTGCTTCACACAGCTCAAAAGAGCTCTGCTGTGGAAGGAAGGGTACAAGTTACTTTCCTGTTGCTGTCATAAAATACCCTGTCAAAATCAAGTTAGTGGAAAAATATATATATTATTTTGGCTTACAGTTCCAGAGCAGTAGAGTCCGTCATGGTGGGGGAAGACATGGAGATAGGTGGAAAGGTATGGTAGCAGGAGCAGGAAGCTGGGCAATCTTATTTCATCCCCACACAGGAAGCAGGGAGAGAACAGGAAGTGATGCAAGGCTATAAATCCCCAAAGAGTGTCCACAGTGTCTAACTCCCTCCAGCAGGGCTTCACTTCGAAAGGCCCCATAACCTCCCCAAACAGCATCATCAACTGGGGACCATGTTCAAACACATGAGTCTAAGTTGGAAAGTTATTATTAAAACCACGACAGAAGGTGTGTGCTATAATGATTTAGGGCTAACTTACACCTGTTATCCTAGTGCAATTACTAACAATGCCCCTTTCACCCTCAAACGTGTTTAATAAATTACATCATCCATTTATAAAAGCACACTTGCTCAAGACCAATTTTCTGGGGGTTCATTTCTTTTTCTTTCATTTTATTCCTTTTTTTTTTCTTTCCCTCTTGGCTCTCTTATTTATGTAGAAAGCCTGGCTATAGTCTTAAAATATTTTTTAAATCTACTCTGTTTATATTGCAAGCCAAATTTCTGTTTGTTCTTACAACATACGGCGCACCTCTCTTTTTCTGCCCCAGCCTGCTGCTTCTCTCCAAGTGCTTCAACAGTTAAAGAATCTCCACAGTTATCTTATTATGTACCTGTGACAATATCAGATAGAAATGAGCCTCGATCACACAAAAGCGTAAAGGAAGGTTTACTGACATAGTTCTTGTGACTTCCTTACTCAGTGTAATCCACTTTCCTCAAGAGAAGACACACAAATGTTTTTGAAATCTGGACTTTAGAGAGCTCAGGAAACAGTATGACAATTCTCAAAGTCAAAATATGGCACCTTTTTAAAAAGTTAAAATATCTTTATTCCAAAAGAGTATATAAAATTATGTTTTGAATAACAATTGTACAGACATTCCACGATCAAAGCATTGTTTATCTGTAAGTCTTACCCCACTATCTTAAAGACAGATACTGTCAGACACTTAAAGACAGGTCCTGTCACTGAAGGAGAAATGGCTACTTTAACATAAAACAAGTATGATTTTGTGGACAACACAGGGTCATAGTAGCTCAAGGATGGAAAATGGGGGTGCTCTTGACTGATTCCCTTGGTATTGGGTCCTTAGAGTGATGTATTCAAAGGAGCCATGAGGCTAAGAATGGGCTCCAAAAGAGGGACTCAATCGATTAATGATGTCTGCCTTAGACATAAAATTTGGAAAGTTGTAATTGGTACCATCTGTAAGCTCGTGTTTTTCCACCCACACCCAAGCTCCCTGAATAATGACTCTGAGACTGTATTATTATTTACAAACACCTAGACCATATAGCTAGGCATGTTCTCCCGTTTATTCTATTCTATGAGTGCCACATGGCTGGTTACCTCTCCTATGTTTCATGCATCTTCCTTCCTCAGAGTTTCAGAGTTGGGGAGCAATCTCTTCCCTCGCCTGACTCCATCCCAGAATCCGTTCTTCCTACCGGAACTCCTGCCTCCTACTTCCTACCTCAGCTATGGGCCAATCAGCTTTTTATTGACAGGTGATGCATCCATACAGTACACAAGAGATTCTCTCTACAGAAAGTAGCTACAATAAAATCTGTGTATTAACTAACCCTGTTCATGGACAAGAGGGTGCCATGGAGTGTCGGACAGGTTAATTAATGCTGGACCAGCAGGTTCAACTCCATTCTATTGATCTCGTGATGATAGCCTTGGAATGGAGACTGATTCTTCTCAATTTCTCCAGCTCAGTCAGTAAGTTGTTCAACCACCAACAGCCAAGGATCTGCTCCACTAGACATTAGTACATTTAAAAGCTGATAAGAGCTGTAAGATGGGGATATAGCTCCATGGGTAAAATGCTTAGAAGCAACTAAGATTGGATCTTCAAAACCTGCTAGCAAGCTGAGGCTGGTGGATGCACCTGTAATCCCCCCACTGGGAAATAAAAGACAGCAGATCTCTGTAACTTGCTGGCCAGTCCATCTAGCCACACCAGTGAGCTCAGGTTCAGTGTGAAACTCTGTCTCAAAAACTTTGGTGGAGAACAATTGAGATAAACACCCAGAGCTGAGCCGTGGCCTCCATACAGATACATACACATTTACATATACACGCAGGCACACATGCACACACATATACAGCACACACACACACACACACACACACACACACACAAAAGTATAAACAAATTAGGCTGAGAAAAGGCTCAAAGAGGAAGAAAGATAAAATAACTCATCTTCTGCTTCATGGTTTTGGTGCTGAACAACAACAACAACAACAAAACAAGCAAAAGATGAACGAGGCTCTTGTAACAGGCCAGGTAAATGTTTCTAAATTCAAATGTCATAGGCAATAGGCAAACCCTCATCCTTAACAAGGAAAGTCTAATTTTAAAGCAGCTTGTCTCTGGCTGGTCCTGTTACTGAATGAAGTCAGCGTGTCCCCTAGGAGTGAGCATTGGATGTGTAGGTCAAAGAGTATGTGGGACACACGTGCTCTGTTTAGAATTTTCCAAGAGGGGCTGGAAAGACCCATGACAGCTGGGAGAGGCTTTCAAAGAACAATCTAAACATGCTCTTACCACTAAAGACATTTGTATGATCTGAGTCCATGGGCTCTGTGTTTAAAAAAAAAGCTTGGTGCTAGCTTTGCCATGGGATATGATTAGCCTCAGTCATAAATTAGTTTCTGCTGTGTCTCCTGCTTCCTGGGTATGAACGAGTTTGGATTCTGCATGAACAATGGGGTAGGTATCAGAAGGTATAAGAATAATTACCTCCTTCAATTGTCCCTTCTTCCAACCTTCACGTTTGATGTTTTTAGAAACTGGCTGCAATAAACAAGGGTGGCTTAGAAGACCCCTGAGCAGGGCACCAGCCATGCACTCCAACTCACAGTAAAATTCCCAGCTCACCGTGAGCCCTTTCAAGAGCTGCACTTAATTAGAATTAAGCCAATTTCCAGCCAGTTCAAACACCAAAGTAACATTTGCTTATCCATAAAGGCTATATCTCTAGGCCTCAAAGGGTCATTCCTGTCTGAATGGACCTTACACACCCCTGCTTCTCCGACTGGCCCCAACTCCATGGCACTTCATATAAAGGATTTATTCCTCAGTGGTGAGTTTTCAATGTCAATATTTTTAGCTTTCTCTACTCAGATAAATGTTAACTTGAACCTCACAGAGAAAATCATTTCCAATTTTAGCGACTAGTAATAGCATCTTTCCTGTCCTCATTAGGACATAGTTGGAGGAATTTTTCTTAAACTGGGGTGCATTTGGGGGCATTGCTCTTCCCAGATACCACAGGCTATCAAATAGAAAGTCAATGCCAGGGATGAGTTACTTCTTTTAAAGTTGTTTGTTAGTGAGGTCATATAAAGTCCACTCACAAAACAGCATAGGTGACTGTCGTCATTCTTGATTACCTTCCAGAATTTGATGCTGAGACCCTATTGCTGAATACCCCATACTTGAATCATAGAGCATGAGAAGTCAAGCAGGAATCAGCCTGGAAGCTTTGTCCCCACTGGTTAGCTCTCATAGTGCCAGAAGGTCCTATGCACCCTGCCGGAGGAGAAAAGTCACCATCGATTTTACCAAAAGTGAGGGTTGTAAAAACTCTGGCAACTATCAAAGGTTTCTGAATGCCCAGCTGCCAAAACCCAGTCCTAAATAAATAATGAACCTGAGATGTTTCTGGTAGCATTTATCTATATTTTATCCTGTGACTTCACTGCAGTCTCGGTTCTGAACATACAACATGCTCATTTTGCAGGGCACATGGTCTCATGCCATGCAATGCCAGTGAACACTACAAGAAATACCTTAACTCAAACTTCAGACTACTGTGCATTGTGCAAGGCAGGGTTTTACTACATACAAAGCGTTCTACAGTTACAGAAACAGAACCATTAAATTACAGAAAGCAAAGATTTAATATTTCCCTATAGTTGTTATTCCTCAATATATAAATATCAAATTGGCATACCTTTGGATTTGGTTCAGATTATAATGTTTAATTAATTAATAATTTCAATGTGTGTGTATATCTGCATGTATGTCTGTGTACTACCCGCATGTATGGTGCCTATGGGGGCTAGAAGAGAGCATCAGATTCCCTGGAACTGGAGTTGCAAATGGTTGTAAGCGTCCGTGTGGGATCTGGAAATCAAACTTGTGTCTCTTGGAAGAGCAGCAAGTGCTCGTAAGAGTGCTGAGCCATCTCTCCAGCCCCAACAGTTTATTTTAAACATTGCTGCTTGAATTGCTGATCTGAGTTTCATTTCCTTTGTTCTTTTGAATGAATTTTGACTTAGTATTGGGACGGCATTTCCAACAGTTTCTGAGACTCCCCTAAACATACTTCTGCCTTTTGTATTACATATTTGCGCAAAGCAGTCTTCTCAGCACTGACTATTATAAAATCAAAACATCAATTAGCTCTAGGGGGAAACGCTGAATTCTCCGTCCTGCAGTGTCAAATCTTCAGCGAAGATTTAATTCTTTGTGTAAAAATAAACAAGCAAACCCATTTTTTTTTTAGTGTGCCAGTTTGCCTTAGCCTATAACAAATAATGTAATTACTATATTATAGAATTATACAAAAGAATGGTTTTAAAATAAATTCTTTATTATTTATTATCAGTAAGTGTTTTTGGGTATCTGCTTTCTATTTCTGTTGCCTTAGTTGTATCTGTTGTTGTGATATATATATATATATATATATATTAAAAAAAACTCGGAGAACATCAACTTAAGGGAAAGGGTTTGTTTTGACTTACAATTCAGAAAAATAACATCCACCCAGACACAGACTGTGAAAGAATGGTGGCAGGAAATATATGTGAAAAGACAAGTAAGACCCAGGCAGAATCAGTTTGATTTCTGTGCTTCCACCTCTGGCCTGGGCTTAGAAATCATCTATGTTGTCTACTTGTGATGGTTAGTCTCGGCTGCCATCTGGGTGGGGTTTACAGGTTGCGTGGGAGAGGTTGCTTAGAGTAGGTCAGTTGAGGGCTGGAGAGATGGCTCAGCCACTAAAGGCCAGTCTCACAACCAAACATATAAGAGTAGGTCAGTTGAGGTGGGAAGACCGTTCTGCAAGTGAGTGGCACCATTTCACGAGCTGAAGTCATGGACTGACTAAAAAAAAAAAGAGAAACTGAGCCAAGCGTGAACATTCACCATTCCCTGCTTCCTGAGTCAAGATGCCCTGTGACCGGCCACCTCCTGCTCCTAATGCCATATCGTAGTCATCATGACAGATTGTATCCCGGAGGACTTCGAGCCAAACAAACCCCTCTTTGCTTACTCTGACTTTTTCAGAGAGTCTGTTGTAGCAGCAAGGAGACAAGTAGCTAACACACTGCTGGGGCTCCGGGTGAGGGGAGAGGATGGGGGGAGGTTGTTAGGAGTCTGTCTCTACCCAGAATCTCTAATGTAGGAGGGGTCAATAGTGGAGGGGGCCAGCCAGAGCAATAATGATTTTCTGAGTCAGTTGAAGACTAGCTCAGACATGCTCCAGGGAAGGAAAGAGTCCCCAAGGACCAATCAAAAATTAGAATGTCTAGGGTGAGCTTCCCAGGGAGACCAAAGCCAAGCCCTGTATGATGGGTAAAAGCCAGACAAGTGTAGACTTAGAGGAAAGCTTCCGGGAAGGTGAACCAGGATGCAGGAGATGACAAGGGAAGGGACAAAGGTCAGAGTGCCTCCTCTCACCCTAGTTTCCTTTAGGCTGAGAAATATGACAAGCGAGTTGATGCAGGTTCTCTCAGATGATAAGAGAAGGAGGCTGTTGGTGCGTGCACAGGAGGGCAGATATAGTACTGAGCTTGTGACAGTCCCTCGGCACCTGAGCTCTTTCGGGGTCTTAAGCTGTGACCACTAAAGTTGCAGCTCTTAAAGTCACAGCTGCATCTTAGGTGAGCTTATGGTGGGGGGTGGGGGTGGGGGGTGAGACGGCGGGGTTGCTGTGCTGCAGACCCTGAACTAAAAGTACTGCAACTGGAGAGCAAAACGTGGCCTCTACCAAGTAAGTGTGCCTTGAAATACATCAGTCGCTACAGAGCTGGTCTCATCCCTGGTAACAGTGCTCACAAGCCCTATAGATCTCTGTGACCGGCAGAACTAAAAGTGAAAACTTAAGTGCACAAAATCGAATGCAGGGAAACACCAGAGTCGCATAAAGTGTGCGCTCCCCAGACTAGAAGCTTCTGGGCCACTGCGGGGTGCCAGGTAAAATACGGTTTTGTGCCCAACACAGCATCCAGAATCAAACACTCCTGGGGTAGACCCTGAGAACCCGCATCTTGATCAGGCTCCCCAGAGACTCTAACGCTTCCTAAAAACTCTCGCTGCGTTTAGGCAGAGGTGAATCTGGACGTTACAAATTTCAACTCCCTCTTCTACTTCTCTCGATCTCTGGAGGGGGGAAAAATATCAAACATGACCAAAACAAGGACCCGCTTGCATCCAGCTTTGAGAAAAGTTCCTAAATAATTAATAGACCCAGAGCTTCAAGGTTAGAACTCCTCCCTCCCTCCCTTGCCTGTACACAAATAATCTGTGTGCATCTCTGCCAGCGCCAAGCAGGGGCCTTCGCGTGTGATTATTTATACTGTTGAGTGCATCAGACAAACTAGAAGACATAAATGACTCGTGTGAGGCTTCCTGTCAGTTTTGAGCATGCGCACTTTCTACCGGTGTGAGATCAGCACTGAGTGCTCTAGGTGGCATCTGCAGAGGCAGAATTTGAAGAGATCTGTCACTCTCCGGTGTCCTCTTGCCCTATGCAGAGTCTCTCCTTACTGTTTTTCCATACTGACCGTAGTCTTGTTTTGGTTAAAAAAAAATAAAGACTTCAGAAAGAAAATACAGAAGATGAGTCCACCCCCTAAGGAAGAGCTCATTACTATGCAGAAAAGACCAAATTCAAGATTGCTGGGAAAATCCATGTTGCCTTTCACGTAGCACGTGCGCTGCAGAAGATTAAAGCCAGAGTCAGACCTTAACATGATGGACAAAGAGGACCAAACAGGACAAGAAGAAGAGATGAGGGGTGTGGAAGGAGAAAGGATGAAGTTAACACTCTGCATTAGGGCTGGAGAGATGGGTCAGTGCATAAAAGTGCTTGGCTCACAAACATCAGACCTGAGTTCAAATCTCTAGAACCCACAGAAAAGGCAGATACGTAATCTGAAAGTCTCTAATTGGTGGGTCTCAACTTTCCTAATGCTCTGGCCCTTTAATACAGTTCCTCATGTTGTTGTAACCCCCAACCATAAAATTGTTTTTTGTTACTGCTTCATAACTTTTGCTACTGTTGTGACTTTTATGATGCTAGTAATTTTGCTACAGTTATAAACTGTAATGTAAATATCTGTGTTTTCTTAGGTGACCCCTAAGGGGTCATTCAACTCCCAAAGGGGTTGTGGCCCACAGGATAAGAACCAATGATCTATAATCCTAATACTTCCACAGGAGAGTAGGGGGTGGAGGCAGGAGAATTCCCTAAAGCTCAGAAGCCAGCTACCCTGGCATCTACAGCAAAAATATCTACAGACCATGTCTCAAACAAGATGAAAGGCAAAGTCTAAGATTTGAGGTTGTCCTTTTATCCTCCACACAGGTGTCGGGGTTCATGGGTACCCGCATTCCCACACAAATGTGTACACACACACACACACACACACACACACACACACACACACACAACACAAACATACACACAAACCTGCTCTGTCTCCTCCCAGTAGCATGCGTATGGGTTAATTCTTGGAAGGCTGGAGAAAGACTCACTGTGTTGAAGTTAGACCTCAAGGGTCTGTAAAATTCAGAAATGAGACCCAAAGCAGTGCACAGGGAAAGCACAGAGGTCTCATGAAAAGGACTATGAATGGTTGCTTGCCTGAGCCCGGAGGGGTCTGGGCTAATACCTCCTTGAGCTCCAAAGAGAGAAATCATAATAGCTTAGAGAAAGGACATGAAGCTCGGAGGGGAGCTTCCCCTTTCCACTCACAGAGCACACCAGTGCCATAACTGATCTGGAAGTTCTAGTCACTTCCTGCCTCCGAGTCACACATCCAAGCTTTAAACCAATATGCCTACTACATCGCCCCAACCAAACCTTCCACAAGCCTGAGAAGAATCTCTCATCGGCGGTCCCTACCCCAGCAAAGCAGCCTGCCCTTGTCATTGTGGAGAGAACTCTTCATGTCACATTGTCATTAAATAGCTTTTCAGAGCCAGCTCTAGGATGGCAACACATATCCTTGGTCTCATTCTTTCCACTGTCAGGACCCAGGACCTTGGGTCAAGAGGGTCTATGTATGTGTGAAGGTGTGAGGTCAGAGAAACTCCTGGGGCAGCTTTGATCTGCATTGGCCCTGCCCAGTGAGACAGCACCCGGTCTGCCTTGCCGGGACACCCGAGCACTGTAAATGGAAGAGTTTCGGAGCCGGTCATCTGATCCAGCAGCCATGGCTCAGAGGACCAAATACCTTACAATGAGACCACTGCCTTTGCTGTAGGGAAAACTGCCCTCTTCACTCCCCTGCTGTCATAGGTGCTCAGAGCAATCCAATGGGGCTTGCTCAGGCTCCACCATGGCCCTTAAGCTTCCTAAAAGGACTTTCCTGTATGAAAGGGGGCAAAGTGTATATTTCCTCTCATGGACCCACAGGAAGGGACTCAAAATGGCCCAAGGGCGCATTGACCATTTACACCGAAGAGAGGTGAGAAGAGAGAAAAGCTGGGGATGCAGAAAATAAAACTAATCCTCAGTGTTTAGCAGAAGCTAAAATCAGGCTTCTTGAAGCTCCCATCAAATCCTTGGACAATAAAGCCCTGCCATGCCCTTGGCTGTTTTTGATCACTGTTTTTGGGACTGACATGTAATCGAGGATGGTTTTCCTGGGGTCTGGGCCTCACAGGGCAGCTGTGGAGAAGGGTGCCTGGACCCCTGGACTGCCGCCATCAGCTTGTCAAGGAAGATGGTTAGGTGAGGGGGGGTTCCTTACTGTGGTGCCCTCATGTGATGATGCTATGACGTATTGTTAGTCAAGATGGCGGGCAGAAGGCTCTAATGTTTTAAAACACGGTGCTGTGCTGTCAGGACTCAAATATGGCTTTTCGCTTTCCACCCGATCTTGAGTGAGCCCATAGCACTGGAGAATATGACGTGAAAGCAAGCCCTTTGCCACTGCTCCTCCTGAGTTACAGCCCAGAGCTGGGAGCACAGCTCTGAAACGGACAGAGGGCAAGGCTGAGACAATACTGCTGGGTGTGAACGTCTCTCTGCCCCTATAGACTGAGCTAACATCCGGGATGTGAGCCTCGCCTGCTAAAACTGAAGTTTTCCTTAATACAGGGTTCCTCCAAATGGGGTCCAGGGAACACTAGCATCAGAATAATCCCCCCATAAGTATCTGTTAGGATGTTGGAATTCTGGCCATCCCTCTCTACCTGTTGTTACCAGAACTCAAGAACCTGCATATTAAAGTTCTCAAGTTGAGGTTTGTGCACATAAAATTTGAGCAGCTACCATTATTTTTCCACCTCCTGCCGCCACCCCTCAAGATTAGTGTCTTGAGCTGGCCGGTGGTGGCGCACGCCTTTAATCCCAGCACTTGGGAGGCAGAGGCAGGCAGATCTTTGTGAGTTCGAGGCCAGCCTGGTCTACAAAGTGAGTCCAGGACAGCCAAGGATACACAGAGAAACCCTGTCTCGAAAAACCAAAAAAAAAAAAAAATTAGTGTCTTGAATTTTAACAGGGCCTTTCACTCCATAAGCCAGCAGGGCAACTTCAGGCCCTGTTGTGAGAGAGTAGTTTAAGAGCAGGAGGTTCCTGGGGCCTCCCTCCCGTTTTTTACCACAGAGGGAGCTCCACATACCACCAATACAAAGAGCCAGCCTGGGTTAACGTCATCTCTTCTGCCTATATTCGTGCATCCCTGAAGCAGCACACACTGATAGAGACAAAGAGGCTTTTGAAAAGAAGAACTCTACCTGGAAACTCGGGCTTGCAACTGCAAATGGAGAGAAGCAGTGGAAACTAATTCTCCTCCAGGGGGCGCCAGCTCGGGTTTAAAAGGAGCATGCGCCAAGTCTAGCTGCTTCCTAGCTGAGAAATCTTGCCCAAGCTACCCGCTTGCTTTGCTTTTTAGAGACAGTTGGGGCCTGCTTTAGTAAATACATTGTTCTAATTAATTTCAACA
>CAJQZJ010001638.1:1737706-1761764 GCA_907164525.1 Lophiomys imhausi
AGTTGGGGCCTGCTTTAGTAAATACATTGTTCTAATTAATTTCAACAGGTCCCAAAGTTGGGGCCTGCTTTAGTAAATACATTGTTCTAATTAATTTCAACAGGTCCCAAAAGTAGTTAAAGAGAGAGATGATGTGAACCACGGAGATGAAGTTATGCAAAAAGCTGTCCCGTGTTGAATCTGCAGCGTGGTGAAGAGTTACCTTGTGGGGAATGAAGAGTTCTGAGACCCCTCGCTCCGCGTCCCCCCCCCCACCTCCCGCTCCTCCACTTCCCTGGTACCAATCATCTCCTTTTATATATCTCGTATCTCGGTGGTATGAGGCATCTTTCTGTTCCTAGACTCAAACGGGTGATCCTGATGAGGAAAACGAAGCGGGTCTTGTGAGTTTCCACATTGGGAAAGTGAAGTGTATGTAGGCTTTTGTCTCCCTTGGGCTCAGAGCATTGACTGTTCCTATCTTTGGCAAGGAATAGCATGAAACACGTGTTGACTGGCATTGAACCATGGTACAGACAGATTTGGGGGAACAAGGTGGGAAAGGAAAGAGGCTCTCCTTTCAGGAGGTGCCCAAGAACCAAGAGAACCAGCTAGCTGAGCAGAGATCCTCGGCTTTGACCATGTTGGTAGGTCCTGCATCCAACTCTGTTACTTACTAATTATATGACCTGAGTTCATAGGCTCACACATTAAACACAGTCTGTATCTTACAGCTGTTAGGAGAGATGAGGCCCAACCCCATTTCAATGTCCGGTAGATACAACTGTTCTGTTCTGTGTTTCTGAGCCACACACCCTAGTTCACTGCTGTGAGGTCTCCTCAAGACCTCTCTGGGATTTCATGTATATCCTCAGAAGGTTAGTTTCAGGTTAGTACCTCTGAAGATATATAGAACTCAGTTTTGTGTGTATGTTAAATTTTGACATCCTCTGATGGTCTTGCCCCATAGATCACCTTCTACCCTTTGTGCTCAGTCCTGGGATTTTTAGAGAGATCCACATTAACAGTATCAAGTTCAGCACAGAGAAAATCACATGGTGAACATTAGAAAAAATTCCAGTACTAAGACCTCAATTGCAGTGAAGCTGGGAGAATTTATCACAGGTGGAGGGCAAGCTCCAGGTCATCGTGTAATGCAGTCAGGACTGAGATCCACCATGGCAAATACAAATCCAGCCTTCACGCTGGGGCCTTCTCTGGAAGGAGGAGAATCCCAGGCCTACTTCTCTGGGGCGTCAGCAAATCAAGGTTGCAAAATCAGGTGACAAGGACCCTTAAGACAGGAGAGAAGAGGGGGCAACTTGCATCCTAAAGAACGCATTAAGGGAGGGCAGAACCTGCTCCGGGCTCTGTACGACATGGTGAGGAGACTTGTTGATTCATCTTTCTGTCCACTTAATTGCCCGGGTTTTACTGACCAAATCTGTGTGTGAGGGATCTATCAGTGAATAAGATCAGCATGGTCTCAGTACTCAGTGCTCCCAATTCTAGTCAAGCACAGCTCACCAGGCCCTCCTTCCGGAGGCTCTAAGGTGATGGTGTGGGGCGTGACTCGAGAATCTTTTCTTACGCTTCTTCAGGAACAATCACACCTTTGACCCCTTCTGTCCTTTGCCAGACTTTCTACACATAACGCACGATTCATGTACTTGCTGTTCATTGTTCACCAAAAGTACACCGTAGCTACGGAGGAACTGTCCATGCCACCGTGTGAGGTGGACCTCAGCCTCTCAGATGAGCAAGCTGAGATTGAAAGGCTGGCTAACTGTGCCAGGGATTTAACCCCATCCCCTTCTGTTTCTGGATGTAAAATCTTCAACATTCTATTGTCTGGGGTTCACTAGAGACCCGGAACAGACTGACCCGGTTACCCCTTGGAGTGCCCAACACCACTTCTAAATGCCTCAGAAGCACTTGGAGGGGGGGTTGTTGTCGCCCTATCACTGAGCCTATTATCAGCCGGATCCCACACTCTTCCCACACAGGAAGAGTTGAGAGGATTCCCCTATCTACTACCCATTGGTAGTAGTTGTTGGCTGGCTGGTTGAGAATGCATAGCTGCAGGTGAGAATCATTGGAAGTGAGGTATACAGACACGAAGTATTTTTCATCTTAATCAAAAATGTTCCTTCATATACTAGACCTTCGGGTGAGAACCAAGGTATTCCTTGTTTTTATGTTCCCTGGGCTTCAGTATCTTCTCTGAACCACCTACACCTCCAACGTAGAGCCTAGGATTTCCAGTTGCTGTTTTCCCTGTGCAGAGTTTATTTGCAGTTTCTGGAGTTGTGTGAAGTTCCATTAAAATCTATTCTAATAATTTGTTATTAATTTTTTAAAAAATATTTTTAAATCAACCTAGGTCAGTGGCACAGGTGTGTAATTCCAGCAACTTGTTTGGCTGAGGCAAGAGATAGAGGCCTGAATTACGGATTACATTCAGGCACAGCCAGGCCAACTTAACGAGACAAGGTCAAAATAGCACCAAGACTGTATCTCACACTTCAACACTCTAGCTAGCTTGTGTGAGGACCTGAGTTCAACCCCTAATGCCATAAAAATAACAAGCCATGATAATAGATTTTTAAAAATGACAAAATCATTTTTGCGATGTTCTCTTCACTTCCCAGGGTCTGTTAAGATCTCCCTCTACACATATTCGCCCATTATTTTCTGTATATCTTTTCCCGATTAAAATGAGTGCATGACATCTCCCAAAACTGAGGACATACTTACTTCTGCATCATTTCACCCCTCAAAATAAAAAGCACTTAATAACATCTGTTACCTAGTTATAAGCTTTTCCAAGCATCACAAGGTGTCATTTAGAGGGTGTTTTTTCTCAGTTAAGATCTAGTCTTGGTCCACCCATTGCAGAGGTCAGACTATTGTGTATAGTCTCCAACATTCTGGATTTACCTGAGCATTTCCTCATTCTGAATTTGCTATAAATGGAAGTTAGGTTTAAAAGCCCATTTGAGATTCAGGTTAAATATTTGGGACAGATTTTTTTATTGACAATGCTGTGGACATCATATGGCACAGTCTCACCTGCTGGAAATTTTGGCAAACATACGAGAGGATTTTTGAAAAGGATTTATTTATCAGTTGGTGTATGTGTGTGTGTGTGTGTGTATGTGTGTGTGTGTGTATGTGTCTGTGTCTGTGTGTGTGTCTGTATGTGTGTGTCTGTCTGTGTGTATGTGCGTGTGTGTGTATGTGTGTGTATGTGTGTGTCTATGTGTGTGTGTGTCTGTGTGTGTCTGTCTGTGTGTGTCTGTGTCTGCATGTGTGTGTCTGTGTGTCTGTGTGTGTGTCTGTGTGTCTGTGTGTGTGTGTGTCTATGTGTCCGTGTTTGTGTGTCTGTGTGTCTGTGTCTGTCTGTGTGTGTCTGTGTGTGTGTCTGTGTCTGTGTGTCTGTCTGCGTGTGTGTCTGTGTGTGTGTCTGTGTCTGTGTGTCTGTCTGCGTGTGTGTCTGTGTTTGTCTGTCTGTGTGTCTGTGTGTGTGTCTATGTGTCCGTGTTTGTTTCTGTGTGCAGTGCTCACAAAGGCCAGAAGAGGGCATCAGATCCCTTGGAGTTGGAGTTCATAGGTGGTTGTGAGCACATGGCTTGAGCACAGGGAACCAAATACCGGTCCTCTACAAGATCATCACATGCTCTTAACCACTGATGCACATCTCTAAATCCCTAGATGTGATCGTGTACTGGGGATGCATCTAGGAATGGAACCACTGGGTCATAGATTATCAAAACACTCACTCTTCCCACATGGCTGCAACAGGTAACTCCCACCACCCATTTCTGAAAGTTCCAGTTTCTCCACAGCCTCATCCACTGAGGTCATTCTAGTCAGTCTGCAATGATATCAAGTTGTAATTCTCACTTGTCATCCCCAGATGGCCTTGAGCTTATTGTTTGTCATTTGTTTAATGTATACACACACACACATTTATATATTTTACACATATATACACACATATATGTATATATGTCATTTACTTAATTCACATACATACACATATATACATGTGTGTATATACATATATGTATTATATATGTGTGTATATGTGAATTAAGCAAATGATATATATATGGTGTTTAATTTCTTTACCTACATTTAGACTAGTTTATCTTTCTTTTGAAGTTTGTTTGTTTGTTTGTTTATTTTGAGACAGGGTTTCTCTGAGCATCCCTGGCTCTCCTGGACTCACTTCATAGACCAGGCTGGCCTTGAACTCACTGAGATCTGCCTGCCTGTGCCTCCTGAGTGCTGGAATTAAAGGTGTGCGCCACCACACTCAGTTTATCTTTCTTTTAAAAACTGATTTATAAGCATGGACACAAGCCCATTGTGCGTATTTAAAATTCCTCCCCATCTCTCAGTCTGTGGTTTGCACTTTCACAGCCTGAACAGTGCCCTTGATGAATATTTCCTGATTCTAATACATATACTCAAGGTGAACAATGAAGTTCATGGTGGCTAGTGGTTTTATATTTGATTTCAGAAATTTTTACCTGCCTTAATATCATAAATTTAGGTAATCCAGGGAGTTCTTTTTCTTTCACATTGAGATCCATATTGCATTTAACCATTATTTTTTTAGTAAGTTGCAAGATAGCAGCTCAATATCTTTTTATTTATTTATTTTTTGCCCACTGGAAAAGAGCAGAGTCTCATCAAAAGACTGTCTTCATGTTTTTTGTTGTGTTTTCCTTCAGTTATACATCAAGTTCTATGTGTGTGTAGGAGAGGGGGAGTCTCTATTTTGTTCCATTAGCTTGTATATTCATGTGTGTGCTGCATATATATGAGTCTTGCATATGTGTTTGCATGTATGTGTGCATGTGCTTGACTTTCTGTGTGTAAGTGTATAAGCGCATGTGTGCACATATGCATGTGTGCACATATGCATGTGTATGAAGGTCAGAGGTTGACATACAGCACCTTCCCCTCTTACACTCCACGGTAGGGAGTTAGATTAATTAAATTAGATTTAGAAATAATCTAGGGGTTTCTGATGCAGTCTCTTAATTCAGGGCATGAAGATCAACTTGGCTGTGAGCGATTATTTTATCAGCTTGTGGAAAAACAAGGATGAAGTCAGGTGAAAACAGGAGACTTAATGGACTGAAAAACAAGGTTGAAACCAGGAAAAACAGGAAACACTTAATGGACTAAGAAACAAAGTATTTGGTCTGGCATTGTTTTCAGCTGCTAAGTGGGCAGAGCCCAAATTAAGCTGAAACAGGTGGAACAAAGAGAGATCCTATTTAAGGATGGAGCCAGAGGCCCCCAACACAAGAGAGCTCCGAGAGTCCTGCTGGAGAAAGTGCTGATGAACTGATGGCCAGATCTCCCTGGGGCAGAAGGAAGCTGGTGAGCAGAGAAAGCCTCAGCAAGACAGCAAAAGGCCAAGGACTAAACCCTGTGGCTCAGCTTTTGCCTAGAGGGGTTTGACCTGACCGAACAGTGGCCTGAACTGAACTGTGGCCAGCTTTAAAGACTGAGGCAGAGCGGCAGAGTTGCTGATAGGAAGGAAATAAGTTGGCCTACAGATGGCTGAGGTCTCCCAGAGAGAAGAGAGCCTCAAGCCTTATTTAAGGTGAAACCGCCATAGCCAATTTACCCTGACGAATCTACATCTGAGATATTCCAGAAGAAAGACTGCTAAGTGCATTAAAGGGTCTACCACAGAGACTGTGTTCCTGATGACTGAGGACCTGCCCCAGAGACTGTATCCTTCTAAAAGGTTAGGAAAACAGTTGTAATAATTATCAATAGGCTTAGTGGTTAGGTTTAAAGGGGTTGTAAGAATTTATAGGGTTAATAGTTAAGAAATTGTTGGTATTTGTTATAAGTGAATAGTTACCAATAAATAAATACTTAATAATTTAAAAAGTTCGGCTACACTCCACCTTATCTTTTGAGACACGTTGTTTCACTGAGCCTGAGCCACACTCATGTGGCGACACCTGTTGGCCAAGGCGCACCAGGGATCCCTCTGTCTCCCCACACTTGCAGCCACAAGTGCAGGATGCCATAGTCGGCCATTTTATGTGGCTTCCGGGAGTCCAGACACAGGTCCCCATGCTCATGCAGCAAACATTCGACCAACCGAGCTGTCCCTGAGACCTATCTGTGCATCTTTATGTCATGCTGTTCAGTTGCTATGGTTCTGTAATTCTTGATATACCCAGCAGTCTATGAGGACCAAACTGTCGTTCCTTCTCTAGATTGGCCAGGCTAGCTGGCCCAGGAGACCCTCCCGCCTCTGTTCCAGGTGCTGGGATGACAGCACTGCCATGTCAGGCTGCCACATGGGTTCCTAGGTGTGAATTCAAGTTCTCCTGCTTATGGCGAGCACTTCGCTCACACAGCCATCTCCTCACCCTTACCGACCGTTTCCTAGGGGTTTATTAAATGGAGACTTGATAGTGAATATTATCAGATATTTTCCCACGTCTATCAATATGATTACATGATTTTTTTAATCAATGTACTGAATTGTATTGGTTAATTTCCTGATGCTAGGTCAACTGCAGTGTGATAGAGGAAAGCCTGTGTATATCTAAGTATGTAGTACATACTTAACTTTAGATGACATCCCACTTTTGGTACTCTTACAGGTACCAAAGCCAACTGTTCCTGTGAAGTTGAGGACTGTCTTCTGCTTCTACTCTGGAAAACTTGATTTAATAAGTGTCAATTCTTCTTAAGTGTTTGGGAGAGGGTCAGTGAAATCTCCTCAGCCTGGATGTTTTTGCAGGCAGGCTTGTATCATGAGTTTGCTGTTTTAAAATTACTTCTTCTATTAGAATTATTTAGGTGTCTGTCCTTTTACATGTTTCTAGGAATTCATTCATTGTACCCTACTTGATAAGTTCACTCATTCAAAACGTTTATAAAAACAACTATCGTCTCTTTGATGCCTCTCTCTTTATTTATAATGGTAATGCATGCCTTGTCTTTCTGTTTCTTATTAATTTTTTGGGGGGAGGTTATTCATTTTATTGGTCTATTTAAGTGAATAAATTTGCATTAGCTAATTATTTTCCTTTGAAGGTTTCTTTTCCGTCTCATTTATTTCTGTCCTGTCTTTATTATGTCCTACTTTTTTGCTTTCTTCTAATCCAATTTGCTATTGTCCTGTTCATTTTTAGACAGCTTTTGAACTGTTGCCTCTGGCCTTTTTCCCCTTCACAGTATAATGTATGTGTCTACAAATCTAAGCACTATCCCAGCCTCCTCCCTCCCCCCCTCTCTCTGCGCGCGTGCGTGCGTGCGTGCGTGCGTGCGCGTGTGTGTGTGTGTGTGTGTGTGTGTGTGTGTGTCTTTGAGAGAGGATGAGGTGGAATCCTCTTGGTGAAATTTACCCTGGAACTCCACTTCCCAAGTCTCCACAGACCCCAAAGCCACCCCCTAACACCCCCACCCTCCCACCCACCTCCTGCAGCTCCCCTTTCACCAGCCCCTCCACTCTAGGACCCTGTCTTCCTGTAAATCTGTTTCTCAAGCAAGCTGACACGCCCCACCCCCCAGCTTAAGACTTTCAGGTCAGCCAGAGAAGCAGAGCCAGTAGACCAAAGCAGGCAGTAGACACAGCACGCATCAGCATTCAGTTCCAAGTATCTCATTTCCAGCATGACTTTGACTTGTTCACAGATTAATTAGGAACATTGAGCTTTCCCGGGTATCTTTAAAATTTTTAGCTTAATTCTACCACGATCAGAAAACATCCTCTGGGTGACTTGAATCCCTAATTTGTGACTCATGTCTCATAACTCAGCAAATGGTGAATATTATAAGTACACCTAAAAAAAAAAAAGGAAAAAGTGTATTTTCTTTTATTCCAAAGACAATATAATTTTCAATGCTGTTAAATATTCCATGTATCTCTGACTTTTCATTTTGTCTTTCTGGTTTATGGATTAGTAACCTACTATCAGAAGTCCTCCATGATAGAATTATAAATCTACAAGTAGACTGAATCTTGTACATTACAAAAATCCCCATCACCTTTTGTTTGCTTTCTGTCTCAAAGAAAGTTTATTAATATTTATGTAGCAAGATTTACTACTCTTCTGCATTACTGCTTTCGGTGTGACCATTATGGTGTATTTTGGTTTGTTTGTTTGGTTGGTTGGTTTTTGGACACAGGGTTTCTCTGTGTAGCCCTAAATGTCCTGGACTCCCTTTGTAGACCAGGCTGGCCTCGAATTCACAGAGATGCACCTGCCTCTGCCTCCTGAGTGCAGGGATTAAAGGTGTGCGCCACCATGCCTGGCCCCATTATCATGGTTTAATTGGAGTGTCTTCTTAAAGTTTCTCATGACAACTGAGGTCACTTGAGTTTTTCTTGCAACAAATATATATCTTTTATCCCCTTTATCTAATTTTTTTTGCTCATTAGTTGTATGATCATTATTGCATTTTCCCTTATTGATATTAATAAACTATCAATCTAGTATTCTTTCAGCTAGCTATTACTTATTGAAAGGGTATTTAACTTATCAAAGTCACATCTAAACTGGTTCTTTGCACAAACCTAAGAGTATTAATTCATACACCCCTTATTTGGGGCTACTACTGTCATGTATTTCATTTTTAAAGTTTTAAATCTACAAAGCATTATTTTGGAAATGAATTACTTATTTGAACATCTTATGTTGCTTTGTACCTACCATTTCTATCACTCTTTACTCAGGCCTGAGTCTTCATATTTCATCTCCCATTTTAAGAATACCCAAACTGGGTGTGTTAGCAGAGACCTGAAATCCCAGCTATTCAGAAACTAAGAGAAAAAGACAGCGAATTCACAAGTTCAAGGCCAGCCTGGTCAAATTAGTGAGTTGAATTTATTCTTACACGTTTGGTTTTTAAATTTCATCTTATTATAATTGTGTGTTTGTGTGTGTGCGTGTGTGTGTGATGTGTGTGTGTACATGTGACATGTGTTCAGGTTCCTGTGGAGACCATAATAGCACAATGCAGATGGAGTTGTGTGAAGCTGCGAACTGCCTGACACTGGTGCTGGGAACCAAACTTAGGTCCTCTGGAAAAACAGCAAGTACTTTTAACAGCTGAGCCATCTCTCCAGCTCCTATCTTACATTTTAAGATGTGAAATCATCACTTTAATTTTTTGTTGTTTTTTTCTTTTTTTTTTATTGTTTTTATTTTGTGAATTTCACATCATGAACCCTGTTCCCTCTCATCTCCCTCCTCCCCTTAGACCCACCCTCTATGCTTGAGCCTCTCTCAACATAAAATTAAAATCTCATGTAGTGTGTCTCAGTGTGTCCAACATTCCCTTTTGTCCACACTTCTTTGCATGCAAATGTTCATTATAATGATTCCTTGGTCTTGTACAAGGCCTCTGGTTTCTACTATTTTATCAGTACTGGAACCTCACTGGTACTCCTCTCAGATATCCTGTTGTTGTCCGGTGTCATGGAGATCTTGTAGTTTTGTGTCTGTGGAACTGGCCTCTTCATACACTCCAGCAGTTCAACCATGTCGTACATATTGGGGTAGGCTAACTCAAAGCCCTGGTTCTGGGCCTCCAACCCCCACTTTCAGGGCCAGTTCCACTGTGCTGCTGTGCAGGTAAGGTGCAGGGTCTGCTCTCCTGAGTGCTTTAGTGTCTGGGGGACATAGAAAACTCTCCTGCTCTTGTGACCCCATCAGGGCCAGATCTCCTGTCTGCCACTAATGGTGAGGGACAAAGAGAGGGAAGGGTATCTCTCCCTTGCCACTACCACCACAAAGCAAACAAAAGGCAGGGCTGACTCCCACACTCACACCCTAGGGGTTAGCTCACCCACAACCCCCACATCCAGGGTCAGGTAGGGTTCTTCTAACTCTGACTTGCTTCCTGTCCTGGGAACCCATCTGGTGCTTGTCTGGTACTGAACTGGTGGTCTTTTCATCAGGTTAGCTCCCTGTCTGGGCCCCATGGTACCAAACTAGTGTTGATCTCCAGCTTGCTTTTTTCCAGGAATGTTAGGCTACTATTCATTCGGATGTTCATAGGTCAAAAGACTAAATGTAGACATAGTTCTCTCCTCTCTGCCACCTACTGCTGCACATGTGACACAGCAGCTGCATCTGCAATGTCTCTAGGGCCAGGACCACTTTAATCTCTTAATAAATTGCATTCGTATGTGCTGAAATTGCCTTCTCCGTGATCTATTTTCTTGAGCTTATCAATTATAGTTATTCTCCAGTCCACAATTCACACGCTTGCTGCAAGTTTAGTTCCAGGGTGTCTTTAGTCCTTTCTTTGATTTTTCGATTGGCCTATTTCATTTCCCCAAGTTCGCACTAATTATTTTCTCATTGCCAGATTGTGAGTGAGCATTTTTTTTTTAGATGTACTTCAGGGCTCTCGCTGATATAATTATTCCTCAATTTGTGGCTCACTTTACCTTCTTTCACTACAACAGGATGAGGGTGGATCACTTCACTCCCATTTAGGATTGAAGTTGTGTTTGAGGGTTTGGAAGGGCCAGTTTGTGTTTAGTGAGGGCTAGCTTTTGTAGTATAGATTTTCAAGGGACTTGTGTTAGTTAATTGTCTCCATGACAAATATCCGGTGACAAGAACAACTTAAAAAGATGGGGATTAATTTGTGTGCTTAGCTTCACAGGGTTCATTCAGTACATGGTTGTTTGTCCCATGCGTTTGGAGAGCATGACAGAAGTATGTGGAGGCTCTTCACCTCATGGCAGACAGAAAGCAGAGCATGAAGAAGGGACTTGGAAGCAGGTACAACTCTCAAAGTTTTGCCCTCAGAGACCTATTTCTTCCAACTAGGTCTTCTTTCCTAAGGATCCAGAATCTCTCAATTTAGCATCATAAATACCAACTAAATGTCGAACATACAAGCCTGTGTGGAATCTAGCTTATATTCAAGCAGTAATATTCTACCTTTGGCCATCCCATAATAAAATCCGCTTTGAGCCCATCTCCAAGAGTCTGCATAATCTTTTTTTTTTTTTTTTTTTTTTTTTTTGGTTTTTCAAGACAGGGTTTCTCTGTGTAGCCCTGGCTGTCCTGGACTCACTTTGTAGACCAGGCTGGCCTCGAACTCACAAAGATCCGCCTGCCTCTGCCTCCCAAGTGCTGGGATTAAAGGCATGCGCCACCACCGCCCGGTGAGTCTGCATAATCTTAATAGTTCCATCATTGTTCAATAATTCAAATCCCTTGGGAGATGCATGGCAAACTTTTTACCATGAGCCCCTGTAAAATAAAAGAAAAAGAAGATAAGTCCCATATTTCCAAAGTACAAAGGCACAGAACTAATAATAATGGCTTTCCTAATATGGGCTGATGGTGGTAAGAATGAGACAATGGTAAAGAAAGATCATATCAAATCAAAGAATGGCAATTTTTTTTGCCAAACCCTGCAGGGCAAATACTAAACCCAGCAGATCTGTGCCCAGCGTCCAGAGTGTGTGGCATTATGATGTGAGCTCCTTAGGAAGTTCCTTCCCTAATGCTTAGCCATTTGAAGCCCACAAGGTCTTTGTCTGGGCTGGCTCTTCTCATTGTCTGGGACCTTCCTCATACACATGTTTCATGTCCTGGTATCTTGGGATATACACTAAGGGTTAGGAGTCATACTCATGACTTCATGCAGTGCCCGCCCCTGGGCTTCCTGCTGGGAATCAAAGCCTGCCACATGTTACCTAGTCTCCCAAGCCTTCTTTGAAACCTGGGTGGAACCCTGTATATCCTTGCAATTCTTGCACTATTCACAGCTTCCAAACAAGCATCATGTAGATGACACCATGGTTTGCTCCAAGCTTAAGAAGTAGCTGGAAGATCTCGAGCCATGGCTACAGCAGCCTCTGAGTGCCCTGGTGGCAATATGGATGAAATGAATCTTAAGGAAACTGAGTCATCTGTGTTTGTTCTTTCCTATCCATGAGCCTTCCCTGCGTGGAGATCGTCTAATTCCCGAGGAAGTCTCACACTGCCGTTCCTATCCTCTCAATGCAAAATTGCTGACTTCTTTTTGATAAAAGTCAGTATTTCAGTTGGTTCCCAAGATTTGTAATTTGTAATAATTAAGAATCATGGGAGATTTTGATTGTACAATCTGTGATCTATTTCTTCAGAAATTCTAACATCTGCAGTTAAGGGGTAGGGGGCTGAGAAACATTCATTTAAACAGGGTTCCCATAGGTTGTTTCTTTGTCAGTTGTTTCTCAGGTCAGGTTTGAAAAAGGTCCTGATAGATGAGCTGAAGACTTCTGAGAGGTGAAGCTTCCCAGTGACTCTGCCCTTGCCTTGCCAGCACTGTGTGCTGGACATCTAATGATGTACATTCCAACCAAAGACAGATGATTCAAAGCCTACAGGAGTGCACATATGTTGGTGGTAGTTTTACAAAACTATGCTTGTTTCTCAGTTTCTCTCTTAACCTGCCTATTACTCAAATAATTGAGACTCTTATATTATTTGTTAAACAAGCTTCGCAACACAATAACTCAGTTATTACTCTATTCTTAATGTCCTAAACTAATCTGGCTTTCTCCCAGCATAAATCCCAGAGATATTTACTTCTATGCCTCAGCTTTTCTCTCCTGTTGTCTCCTGGACCTCTGCCCGTGTCTGAATTTCCTACTTCTCTCTACTCTAACTCTGCCTCCCCTGGAGGATAGGAAGTCCAGCCATATTCTCTTCCCCTGCTCAGTGATTGGCTATAAACTGCTTTATTGGCATATGAGGGGAAAATTGGGAAGCAGTGTTTATACAACATTGAGACAGGAGATTCTCAGAACAGGAATTACAACCAGGTATAGGAGGCACAGAAACCAGCATTTGAATTACATAATAACCTTATACCTACACGCATATGCATTGTTTTTGGACTGAGTTTAATTATAGGAAAAGGGAAAATCAAACGCAGTAGTTATTTGAGCACCACAGCTTTACTTTCTCTTGCAAACATTCTGGGTCAACTTTCTGGGTTAAATACTGTAATCTTGTTAAACTATGAGGGACCTGGGCTACTTATACCCATGCTGAGACTCCCAGAATAGGGTAATAATCTCCATTATTTGAAATAACTGCTGGAGCACCTTCCATTACATCTGTATTCCACTCAAGAGAAGAGAACTAAAAGGAGGGGGAAGGCAGAAGGCAATGTCTTTTCTCCTAAGACACCCTTAGGGGATTGGAAACTCCAGTGTTTAGTCTGTGTAGACCCACCCAAATTGGAGAAGTGTTTTACTTTGAAAAACAGACACCAGTATTAGATAAAAACTAGCAGAGACTACATAACTTCCTTGTTGGAAAAGAAAGCCGTGCTAGATTCTACGAGAATACCTACACCTGACCTTACTGTAGTGTCTTAACACTCTGTGGTGCCACGACACCCCTTCAATGATGCTCAGAAGTATCCCAGGGGGCGTGATACTATCAGACGATGAAAGAGGTCCAGCATGGATAGTACCAAGTTAAGTGGTAAATGTGGCATTTTACATGGAGTCTTCAAATTTGTTCTATTGCCTAGCAGCCCTTGTTTCAGAACATATCAGACACAGATTGACATGTACAGAAAGGAGACAGAATCAGAGACCTGGCATGATCAGAGTATAGACAAGATCCTTGGCAGATGGGCAGGTCCAAGAGCAGTTTGCCATTGGTAGGGCTGAGGAAGCAGAGGAGGTCTGAGACCCTGACAGGGGGTCTTGATAGTACTGGTATATTCTGGTACTGAGAAACTATGCTATCACCTCTCCCTAGTACTGTTGCTTGAAAGAAAACATAGATCAGAACAAATAGATCAATAGTGTACTTGCATTATAGGCCTCAGCAAGGTCTTAAGGGCCAGGGCAGAGTGGTGTTAAGGAAGGACAAATAGGAAATCAGGGATTTCATTTCTTGGTAGCCAGAAACAAATCCTTCATCCCTTCTGTGTTGATGGATGCCACCATACAGAGAGGCTAGACTTCTGCTCTTACCAGGGGTCAAAATGATCCAATCCCCTTCCCATAGGCCTAATATCAAAAGAAGTCTAGCAGATAGTCATCTTAAGCCACTGCTCTGGCCTAATGATCACACTTTCCCTCAGGAGGCAAAGCCACAGTGGACAGTGAGAAGCCATAATGAGATCCCTTCTCTTCACTACAAAAACTGTCAGAGGCCTGGTAGAGAACTTTAATTTCTGTATATGCCTCCATGCAGCAATAATGAGGAAACCACTTCTGAGTATAAAGAGTGGCCTGAACATTAACCAAATCTATCAGTAATGAGGCCGCATCTTTCTGCCCAACAGCATAGTGTCCAATGACTCCTGCTAAAATAAGTGGTTTAAATAAGATCTAGAGTCTGTGGCAATATCTAAATGTCCAGATTGCAATTAAAACACCACTCATTAAACAACGAAAAGGGAAGTTCTGAAGTAAGAACTGACTGACAGTCAGCAGATGCAATATGAAGTGGCAGAGATGGTAGAATTATCTGATAAGGTTCTTAAAAGTTCTTTTAAAAATGTCTGAAAAAGAAACCATGAACATTCTAGAAATATGCTTTAAAAATATAAAAACCAGCAAAAAAAAAATTGTAGAGGGGAAAAGGAAGCATATTTTTAAATGAAATCTGAAGGCTAAAATACATAGTAATCAAATTTAAAATTGAATGGATGCACTCAACTACAAAATGGAGAGGACAAAGGAAAAGACGTGGTGACCTTGACACCAGAGTGTTTTGTGCCTGTTTCCAAGGAGATATTTAAGACAGTTATATTATAAATGGGGAAGACAGACAGATATAACAGGAGGAAAAAGGCACCTTCTAAAAAACTATACCGGAAAATATGTTAAAGTAAACCCCAAGAAGGCAGAAAAGAGAACAAAACAGAACACAAGGAATTTTCTTTTAATTAAGTGGTAGTTTTGAGCTTTAATGTATTGAGAATACACTAAATGTAAATGGTCTAAATATTGCAATTGTAAGCAGAGTTTGGCAGGGCAGGCTTGAAAACATTGTCTACAGGCAGCTTGCTTCAAATCTAATAAAAGGGATAGCTTAAAAATAAAAGGAAGGATACGTCATGCAAACATTAATCTAAAGAAAGCAGGGTCTCTACTGCCAGAGGAGTAGAACCAAGAGCAAAGGAAATTACTGGGGACAGAGAGAGATGTGACATGTTAAATAGAAACACTGTTTTCTAGATTTCTTTATTTCTTTCCTTCATTCTTTCTTTCCTTTGAGACAGGACCTCACTATGGATCCTTCTGTGGTCTGGAACTCACTGTGTAGTCCAAGCTGGCCTCAAATTCACATATACACCTGCCTCTGCCTCTCAAGTGCTGGGTTAAAGGTATGTGCCACCACACCTACCTAAAAAAAATTATTATTAGCACATTCTAATCATCCATATTAATGGCTATAGTTATGAATGTTGATCTTATTCACCTCCTTATGCCTTCCCCTTTGTTGCCCCAGTAGTCCCCTCCCTTACTTTTGACAATCTCATTTCTGCTCAAATTTCATGTCCTATCTGTTGTACATATATGTTCTTTCATGTGATACCTATATAATATTCATGATCTTTAAGTGACACCATTGTCTGAGTTTGGCTTATTTTACCTGTTCATGTCCAGTTTCATCCATTTTACAGCAAATGACATTATTTCATTCTTCCTTGGTAGGATGAAACTCCATTATATGTGTGTCACATTTTCTTTATCCATTCACCTGTTGAAGGGACTCTGGCCAGCTCCATCTTGGCAAGCATGGCTCTGACAGACCTTCCCTCTGCCTTGCCAAAACCCTAGATTACATTCGTAAAACTAGCCACCAAAGTCTATTCCCTTAGTTGGCCATTTCCTCCTCCTGAGGCTGACCACCAAGGTCCAGAGAGCAACATATTGAAGCCCAGCAATCAAAAATCTCCTTTGGCTCACCTAGTTTACATGGCCAATTAAAATTAAACACCTCGCCCTCACACGTGCTTTCCCATTTCACCTTTATAAACTGCCATTTTCCTATGGGACACATCTGTCTCCTCTCTATCCAAAGACAGTCCTTTGTCCTCCAGGACAAATACCATGGCTCTCTTTCCCCTATTCCCTTACCCTTCTCCCTCATCCTCTATCTCCTGTCTTTGTCTCTTATTCCCTGCCCTCTGTCCCTCTGCAGCAAATAAATCTCCTTTGTGCTGAGAACTTGGTCTTGGGGATCCTGAGCTGTTACTGTTCCTTACAGCCGGTAATTGACATCCAGGTTGGCTGATCTCATAGCCTATCATTACAGTAAACCATCATACAAGTGTCTCTTTGATATGTTGACTTAAGATTCCTTTGGGCATCTACCAGGAGTAACATGTCTGGTCACTTGATAGTTGGTGTTTCAGTTTTTTATGGTCTATGGTTACTTATATATATCTGGACTAATGTTCACTCCCACCATCAGTGTGCAAGTATTCCCCTCTCCCCAAAAATCTTCACTAGCATTTGTTATTTGTTTTCTTAAAGATAATCATCTGACTGGAGTAAGATACAGTCTCTACATAGCTTTGATTTCCATTTCCCTGATGGCTAAGGATGTGAAACACTTTTTTCATGTTTAATGGCCATTCATGCTTCATCTTTTGAGCAGCATCTTGTTCATTTCATTTACCCATTTGTGATTGAGTTGTTTGGGTTTGGGGATTGAGTTGTTTTGGTTTCTTTATATATTTTCCATATTAATCCTCTGTCAGATGTATGACTAGATCCATTGCCTATAGGTAGGCGAAAAAGAAACAATAAGAGTTGTACTGGAACTGCCCCTAGAGGCATTACAGATGTGGCTGCTATATCACATGTGCATCAGTAGGTGGCAGAGAGGAGAGAGGATATATTTACATTCAGTGTTCTGACCTATGAACATCTGAATGAATAGTAGCCTAACATTCCTGGAAAAAAGCAAGCTGGACACCAACACAACATTGGCCCCAGGGGTAGCCTGTGATGACTACCAGACCAGTACCAGGCAAGCACCACCAGATGGGCTCCCAGGACAGGAAGCAAGCCAGAAACTAGAAGAACTCTGCCTGGCCCTGTATGTGAGGGTTATGGAGACCCAGCCCTGGGGTGAAATCTGGCCCAGATGGGATCACAAGAGCAGAAGAGCTGTCCCTGCCCCTCACATGCTGCAGCACTTGGGACAGCAGGCCCTGCACCTTTCCATAGTAGAACTGGCCCTGCAAGTGGGGGTTGCAGGTCCAGAACCAGGGTTTTGAGTTGGTCCACCCCAACGTCTACCCCATGAATGAACTGCTGGAGTGCAAGAAGAGGCCAGTTCCACAATGCAAAACTACAGGATCTCCATGACACAGAACAGTTACAGCATTTCTGAGAGGAGTTCCAATGAGGTTCCAGTATTGACAAAGTAGCAGAAACCACTAGGCCTGTACTACATACACCAAGGAGTCATTTTAATGAACATTTGCAAGCAAAATGTGTGGACAAAAGGGAATGTTGTGGGACAAACTGAGACGCACTGCAGCTTCAACAATGAGATTTTATTTTTTATGCTGGGACAGATTGCAAGGATGGAGGGTGGGTCTGAGGGGAGGTGGGAGATGAGAGGGAACAGGGTTCATGATGTGAAATTCACATAATAAAAATTTTCCAATAAAAAAGTATTTTAGGTAGCCATGTGAAGATTAATAAATATGTTCATAGGAATGAAAATACTAATATTAAATTGTTTTTGTAATTTTGAAAAAAAGAGTTGTACTTGAGCCTAATACTTTATTTAAAATTTTAAATTGTTTAAAAATTAACTAAAAATGGAGATTGTATTTATATGTAAAACATAAAGCTATTAAGCTTTTAGGAAAAAATAGAAGAAAGCTCTCAGACTTAGGACTTAGCTCTAAGTCTTAGGATAATTCTTAGGACAATTCATAGTCTAAAAGGAGAAATGGATCATTCAAATTTCCTTAAAATAAAAACTTTTGCTTTAGGAAAAACCCTTCAGAAGGTGCTCAGTAACTGCGTAGGCTTGCAAAATGATGGGCTGGGGCAGGACTAGAAGTGCACATTAAATTACAATTAGAAGATTAGAGGTAATCAGGTGGAAATAATGACGAGGCCCAGGATCATGTTCTGATTAGTGACCTTCTTAGTTTACATGACCAGAACACGCCAATGCCTCAGTGCAGAGTACTATTAAGAAACAAAAGAAAGAAAGGAAAACAGGAGAGGAATTGCTCTGGATCACACCACGCATATATACTCATTTCAGGAAGCCAAAGTGAGTGTAAGTTTTCAGGGCGGGGGAAAAAAAAAAAAGAGGCTCCAAATTCCATTCTGCTTCTGAAACATACGCTCAGACATGCCTGATCACTCTTGCCCCCACACTTCTGCCTGGAATGTAGGGTCCTGGGAACAACAGAGCCCACAGAGGACTTCTTAGATGAATCATTTAAATAAAAACCCTTCAGAGCTTGGATATGTTAGAAACAGTTCAGAAGGTTGTGCAGAGAGCTAACACACCCACTTCTTAGCTTCCCTGCATTCACTCACTGTCCTCACTCTCCGCATGGGTCAGTTGTCATGTTTCTACATTTGCTATTAAATTTCATTTTGATCTTAAGCTAACCAACTGCAGAGGAACTATGTACAGAGACAACTTCTTCATGCAAAGTGTTTAGGGATAGGGGGCCCATCTCAATAGTATAGAACTTGCCCCAAATGCTGTAGGTCCTGAGTTCAGGCTTGGGCACGGGAGGTGGGATAAGGAGAGAGGATGGGGCAACAGACAACCAGATATCCAATAGAATGTAAAAGTGATTGGGGCGGGACAGACGAGGAAAGACAATATAGACAGAGTGGAAAGGGAGTATGTCTCAAAAACAAAAGAGGAAAGAAAGGAAAAGGAAAAGGAAAGGGAGTGTGGGATTGTAGTAGGGACTATTAAAACTCCATATAAGGGCTGGAGAGATGGTCCCATAGGTAAGTGCACCTGCTGCACAAGCATGAAGACCTGAGTTCAAATCCCAAGCACCTGTATGAAAATTCAGGCATCACTACATAAGCATCAACAACCCCAAAGCTGTAGAAGGGAGAGACGAGAGAGTAGCTGGAGCTTGCAGGCAACCAGCCTAGCAAAGAACCCCGGGGGTCAGGGTCAGTGAGAGAATCCCAACTCAAGGGAGTAAGGCAGAGGGTGTCAGAGTAAAAGACAAACATTCTCCTCCAGCCTCCACACACACACATACATGTGCACACACACACACGTGTGCACACACATATGAACGCACAAGCAAGCCGGTTAAATAATCTACCCTACTTCCTTCACTAACAATGATGTTTTCTGTCATGTGACAGTAATTAGATATAAAGATTTTTACATACCTGTTTCTTAGCAAAAGTGTTGAGCCCTTTTCATTAATTATTGTCTACTCAACCGTTACCCTCTGTGGTCAAGACTAGTAGCTATCAACCATTAATACTCCCTGTGCTGCATTTTTCCTGGGCTCTTTCATTTTGCCCAGTCATATCAGCCACATGAGCGTCATTCCCTGCTATCCCCACAGGGAAGCAGGAAGGCAAGCAGGCAGCTGCAGAATCCCAAACTCAGAACTGCCTGAGGAAAAGTTGGAACGCAGGGGTCTTAACTTGAATACCATGAATAACTGAGCTTGTGTGGTGGCTGCTGAAGGAGGCTGAGGCCTGAACTGGAAAACCCAAAGGGCAAGAGAAGGCCAGACAGTGGGAGACGCTCCCCAGGGGTCTTCCTCATCTCCAGGGAAGCAGTGGCTCTACGGTTCTGAGACTCCTGTGGCATCCACCGGGCTTGCTGAGGCACCTGCTGAGCTGCACTTACACAGACTCCATTCTGAATATGGGGCCTCAGCTTATCCCAGACCCCACATCTTCCTCGCTAAAGCATGCGCCCACCTGTGGAGTACAGCCCTCCACCAGGGAAGATCTAATTTTACCCTGTGAGCAGTTCTAAAGCACAGAACACCAAGACTCAGGGAGGCCTGGCTAAAAGTCCCAAGCCAGTAAAAGGTAAAGCTGAGATTTGAAGCCTGGCTAGTCATCTGAGCCTGATACTTCAGCCCTTTCATTATGCATTATATCTCCCTGCCTCTGATTCACCACCACCACCCATGGCCCCAGTCTCTGCCTGTAAAGTGGCAAGGAAGCCACCCTCCCATTTCCCTATGCATTCTGGCTTCTCCACCTCTTACTTCTCAGCTGTTCCAGGATCCCTCACGCCCCCCTGCACATACCCTCTGGGTCTCTGGAAGATTCTTTGTCCCTCTTCCTTGCTACCCCACCCCTTGGCTGCCCTGAGGCACCTGGCAGGAAACTCTTCCCTTCCCTTCCTGCCCTATTCCCTTAGGTGACTTGCAGTACACAGGGGTATTATTTCTCTTGGCACAGGTATGCAGCTGTCAAAGCGACAGAGAGGCCTTGGCCGCAAGGCGGGAAGGGAGGTAAGGAAATGAGACCTGAATGGAAAAGGGCCCCTGGCCAGGAACTTGGAGAGGTGAGAAGGGTGTGGATGCAAGGGAATCAGTACCAGAGGAAAAAAAAAAGAAGAAGCAATCAAAGATCTTTATTTGAGTGTTCAAACTCTCCAACACTCCCTCTTCCTCCCCAGGGGAGCAAGTTCAAGCCATATGCACAAAACGGAGGGGGGGGACCCTCTAAGGTGAAAGGTTACCTGGCCTGAAGTCTCATTTCCAATTAATTTTTCATTTTTTACTTTCAAAGAAGAAGATGGGGTTGGAGTGAACATTGCATCCCTGGCTACATCTAGCACCTGCCTCACAGTAGGCCTGAACAGTATTAGCTAGTTGCCCATTAATCATAGCACTACATCAAGAGCATCGAGAAGGGTCCTAGGGAGGCAGCCCAGTCAGTGTGTCCCAGCATGAGGACCTGTGTTCAGATAATCAGCACCAGGGTGGAAATAGCTGGGCCTGGCCATGGTGTCTGTTACTCTCGTGCAGGACAGCAGAGACTACTGGATCCCTGGAGGCTCACTGGCCAGCTGGGCCAACCAATCCATGAGCACTAGGCTCAGAGAGAGACCCTGCTTCAAAAGGTAAGATAAGAAGATTGAGGAAGACACCCATTGGTAACCTTGGACATCCATGTGCACACCCACCCAAACACTAGTGCAGAAGTGTGCATGTATATGGATTGCTCACACACACACACACACACACACACACACATATGCACATACATGCACAGAGAAGGCAGATTATAGATTTGGAAGCTAAAGAGATTTCTCCCCAGATTCTACCATGGCCACTTCCTGGCTCTGAGAACTTGGCTTGGAAACCACCTCTTTCAGCTCCCTAGCCTGTGAAGTGGCCACCGGTACAACCTTCCTTACTTGTCCTGAGTGACATCTCAAGGTGTTTCCTCTGTCACTCTCTGTGTTTCCGAGCTGAAGAAATATAAGCACAGAAGAGGTGACAGTATGTTCTGTGATATTTCTGCCAATTATGCAGAATCTGGGGGAGCCTAGAAGTCTGTAGGGTACCAGTCACCTCTCCCAAAATAGAAGGGATGAGGAAAGAAGAGAGCAGAGTGTCTGAGAGATGGAGGACAAGGGCAGTGGACATAGCGTTGTCCCTGATTTCTGGACAGGACACTGGCTATGAAATCAGAAGGTCTGCTTCGGATAGATCTGCTATGTACCAGCCATGTGACTCTGGGCAGCTGCTTTTGCTCCACAGTATTTGTGTTTTGGAGAGAATCAAATGAGGAAAGATCTATAAGCTTGGAGAGTTAGTCAGGATTCTTCTGTTTGTCCTGGACAGAAATAAACTGGAAACCAGGTTAAAAAAAAGGCAGGGACAGTGTCAGACCAAGCAGCACCTACATGAGGCCCAGTTCCCAAGTCACAGGCTCCCACTTCTGCCTTCTCCTCTCTAACTTCCTTCTTCCTACCACCTTATGTCCACCCCACTTTTCCATTCCAGCCTCACTCATTGCCCACAAAGTTTATTCTATTTCATTTCACCTACGTACTGTTTGCTTTTGAAAATGCATGTTTTCATTCCACACCCTGCCCCCACCTCCCTGTAAGCTCCATCCATGGAAAGACAAACCAAAACCCGGGAAATAGAAACCTCATCAATCCTTTGGTCAGGACTTTGACAGACTTGCTTAGAGTTTATAAATCCTCACCCTTATCTTATCCTTTCCAGCATTTATTCTTCCAGCCAGTTGGGCTACATACTGTGTTTGTATAGTTTGAGCTCAAATTCACTTTCCAGTGAGCAACATTTAAACAGCTGCTTCTTAGGAAGTTTCTGGGAGGTCAATCAGATCTATGTCAGGAGATATGACTTTCCACTTGTGACACCTGGCTGTACTGTGGAAAGTTGACCCCAGGCTCCTCATTCAACCTTGACCCACTCCTACCCTAGACAGACACCCATGGAAACAAACCTTGTGTCTCCAGCTACCTGCACCCCTTAGTTCCCCAAATCAATATGCATCCCTATCCAACTGTGGCAAGCACACCGAACTCCCCTATGATTTCAGGGAGAGAAGGCTAAGGGATCACAGGAGAGGCTCGGCTCTTTCTGCTCTTTCAATCTCTCCGCCGAGATGGGTGGTGAAGCTTTGTTAGCATGGTTTGGCTTGTTTACTGGCGTTTGGGAATGGTCAGTGCTTGGTGCGTGGCGTTACATGGCTACGAATCATATATGTCTGCCACCAGGGTTACTCCCTCAGTGGTGCGGCCTCCTTTGCACTCTAGCTAAGTTTTGATAAGCAGCTGTCAGCTATGCTAAGTTGCCTTCTGCTTATCTTAAAAGTATTACATCACTTCAATTCTCACTTCAAACTCAAACTATTGCTAACTCTAGCGGCCATTGTAGGTGGCCGTTTTACAGGCTCCTTACACCAATGGAAAAGTCTGGGCCATCCTATATGTCTTGGCCCAGGTATGATCCCAGAAAATGGGTCCCTCTTCTCTAACCCCATGATAATTTGGCAAAACATACTGTCTTGGTTAATTTTAACTGTCAAGTTGACACAGCCTAATGTCATCATCTCCGAGGAGAGCCTCAACTGAAGAATTGCCTAGATTGGATTGGCCTATGGGCGTGTTTACATTGATACCATAAAAACTGTTAATTGGTGTAAAAGGGCCCGGCGCACAGTGGGCAGCACCATTCACTGGGAAGGTGGCCTTGTGCTGTATAAGAAAACAGCTGAATATAAGCCAGCTTTCAAGTCAGCTAGCAAGCAGCATTTCTCTTTAATTTCTGATATGCTTCCTTAGTCAGGGCCAATGCTGTGTAGAATGGTAAGGAGGCCTGCCTTCAAGTTACTCCTTAGTTCCTGTCTTGACTTCTTCCATGATGACCTGTGACCTATAAGCCAAAACAAGCCCTCTCCTCCCTTAACTTATCTTTGGTCATGGTGACCAAAATTTGTGATCGTGGCTGAATAAAACTAGAACATATACCATATTGTGGTAGTGTGTGTCTATCCTTAATTATAAACTCCTCGGGCTAAGAAATTGTTATAGTCCCTTCATCTCCCTTGAGCCTTCCATAGAACCTGGCACACAGTAGGTGCTCAAAGACTGTAAAATGAAACGGGGCATTATCTTTGAAACTACTGCATGCAAACAAGCTTCATACTTCCTTTAGGGCCTGCTAGCTGAGCCACCACACTCTGTAATTTTTTTTCTACTGCTATGTAATACCATAGCCTAAAATGACAATAATTGTTTTATTACCTCTGTCCATGTCTGTGAGTTAGCAATTTGGGGGAGGCTTGGTCAGCTCTGGCTCTGGGTCTTGCACTGGACTGCTATCTGACAAGGGAATCAGGAAGAGCATGGACCAGGGGCGGCTGTTGAGGAGAGAGGCAGGAGAGCAGGTGACATTCTTCTTGGGCCTTTTGTGTGGTACCTTATGGTCTCAATTAATCTGGGTTCCCTCATGTCATGGCAGCCCCATTTCAGCTGTGCAGCTTACATGGAGACTAGACACTCCAAGTTTGGGCTTCCTCGTGGTCTGGTGGCCTCAGTTCAGCTGTGTGGCTTACATGGAGACTAGA
>CAJQZJ010001638.1:1763418-1774402 GCA_907164525.1 Lophiomys imhausi
CACACACACACACACACACACACACACACACACACACACACACACACTACACCTCTCTTTTAAAAATCAAACTTCAAAGCTACAGCAAGCCTCCCTAAAGTTGATCTCAAGTTGTGAGATTCACTCTCTGCAAGGCCCACAGCCCCAAGAAATCACCACCCAAAGGACCCAAGCTAACAGTCTCATGTGTCCCACCTGACTTCTTCCAGAGTTAGAGTACCACAGGGCTTCGGGAATATCTGAGGGAGAAGGCACAGAGTGGTGCTTGGGTGACCAAGGGGGCTTTGCTAGCATGACAGCATCCAGCTTTTGCTGAGACGGATCCAAAAAAATGTTGCTTCTCTCTTTCTGAATATCCTTCCCAGAACTCAAAGCTAGAGCATTTTGTTTTCCGTTCCCTGAACATAGCTGGGTTTAGAGCTTTCCAATTTCTTGCTCTCTGCAGTTTAACACACATGGCAATAAAACGCAGAGCCATTTTCCATGATACTTAGTTAATGATGCAGTGTCTGGCAGCGTCTCCATCACCAAAACCATCCTTGGGAAAAGTTCTCATTCAAACACTCTACAAGTTGTTTTGCGCTGGTGGGTCCTTAGACTTGGACATTCTCGGGCAATCTGGATCTTATTTTAACTGAAACTCGTTTATTCTCCTCAGAACAAAAGAATTCCAGCAATTCAACAGTCCTTCGCACTGCTATGTCACCAGCCAGAGACTTCCTGCCCTCTGAGAAACAACGCGTGGCTTGGGAGGTCAGAAATAGAGAGAATGCCTGGTGGTTGTTGGGGGCATCTGTTTTTAATTGTTCTCATTCTTCATCCAGAGGAGCCACACAGTCAGGAATTGAACTCCAAAGTACATTACTACTGAGAGCTTTCAGGCCAGATATAATCCCAGAGCTGCAAGCCCCATTCCAATGGCAACCCACACATGATCCACACAGGGCAGGAAAGCAAGAAAATGCTTTTGTTCATTTCTCAGAATGCAGTATCAGATCAAAAGCCTAGATATGAAGGATATCCTCACATTCTTTTCTTGGGAGACTACAGATATCTAGGGTGGCTGGTGATGACAAACTTAAGGACCTAGATAATGGCCACCTAGAAAAAGACAGATGTTCCAAGGCTCCCGAGCCCCATCATAAACCCAAACTGTGCCTGAATCTTTTAGAAGAGTAGGAAACTACTGTTCTAGATGGGCACATTTTTATTGTTTGAAGCCACTACCCTAGAGACGATGGTCTATTCTGGGTCATTTATTCACCCTCATCCTGACTCTAAGGTTGTGTTTTTTTCCCTTTCCTCTTCTTACCCTCACTCAATTGGTCTACACACAATCACTGAATACTCACCCCTGTGCCTGGTTATCCTTATTTTGGGAGTTACTGGAGAATACAGTTTTTATCTGTCAGAAAATGCTAAGTCATGTTGCAGTAACAAACAACCCCAGAACAGAATGTGTTCAAAAGTACCAAGGTTTATTCTGGACATGCTTTTTATCCATTGAGGATTTGTGGAATACTCTGATCACACGATCTGTAGTCAGGATACCAGATCCTGCGATACAGGATAATGCAGGATGCTAGAACCCTCGGAAGCTGAACTGAAGTCCGAGAGCAGAAGACTCCTGATGGAGGAAGCGGATACATGGACAGGAGATTCTGTGGGCTAGTTATTCTGAGCATGGTCCAGAAAACCTTGGAGAGGCTAGGATTATCGAGCTGAAGCACAGATGATGGGGAAGAGGCCTTCTTGGCAGGAGCTTTTGGTAGGGCACTCCAAGAAGGACCAGTACTGTCAGCACCTTACATCAAGATCTGGATTATCACATGCAAGGAGCTAGAAAACCACCAGTGTTGCTGGACCCCAGAGAATGAGGGAGAAGGCAGAGGATGCTGAGACCTTAAGTCAGTGAGTAATTATGTATGCTAGTTCCTTTCTTGTTGCTGTGACCAAATGGAGGGAGGAAGAGTGAATTTCAGCTCATGGTGTCAGAGGGTTACAACACATCACAGTATGAGAGCCATGGCAGAGCTCATGCAATGGGAATTTGATGGTGCTCTCCACTGCATCGCAGGCAGGAAACAGAGACCATTGGCTGACACCGGAGGCATGTAGAACTTTCAAAGACCCACCTGTCACCCAGGTCCCACATCGTAAAGTCTCCCCAGCTTTTCCAGTATCACCATAAGCAGGAAGCTGAACATCTAGGATGGAGCCCGATGGGGACAATTTAGGTTCAAACCATAACGTTCTATCTCTGGTCCCCAAAGGCTAGTTGTCATCTCATAATGTGAAACTCAACACAACATCATAACTTCCAACAGTCTCAATTCTGTTCAAAATTCAAAAGCATCTTCTGAGACTCAAGACAAACTACTAGTTGGCTTGTTGAAGCAACGGTGGTACCTATACACAATGGGGTTGTGTTCAGCCATAAAGAAGAGTAAGTCTTATTCTTGGGGCTGAAGATGTAGCTCAGTGGATAGAGTGTTTGATAGGATGCACAGAGGCCTGGGTTTGGATCGCATAACTACAGTAATTGGGGCATGGATGTACACATGTAATCCCAGCCTTTGGTAAATGAAGCAGGAGGATTATAAATCCAAGGTCATCTTCAGCTATGTAGTGAGTTTGAGGCCAGTCTGGGATATTTCAGGAATGAATGAATGAATGAATGAACACTCAGAAAATGGATGGAACTAGAGATCATGTTGAGCAAAGTAGACTAGACTCAGAAAAATAAATGGCACATGTTTTCTACCATATGCTGACTCGCTCACTCTATCTATCTATCTGTCTATCTATCTATCTATCTATCTGTCTGTCTGTCTGTCTGTCTGTCTGTCTCTCTGTCTATCTAACTACCTATGTTCTATTTATCTATCCTCTATCATCTATCTTCTATCAGTCTATCACCTATCATCTATCTATATATCTATCATCTATCTTTTACCATCTATCAATCTATCTACCATCTATCTTCTATCTATATCTATGTATCTATCATCTATCTATCTATTATCTATTATCTATCTATATGTCTTCTATCATCCAACTATCATCCATCTGTCTATCTATCAGTCTATTTGCCTATCTGTCTGTCTGTCTGAAAGTAGAAAGACATGAAAGTAGAAAAGGGACAATAAGAGAGAGCCTAAGGACAGCAGGGAAGGTTAAAAGGAAAAGCTAATGGAACTATGTAACATAAAGCAGAAGGAGGATTCTATTTCAGGAAAGGAGGGGAACCATGGAGAGCTGAGAGGGAGGAAGAGAGGAGTTAGAAGGGACAAATATATATACAAACAGTATACATGTGTGAAAGTGTCATAATGAAACCTGCGACTTTGTATGCTAACTAAAATTAAATTAAAACTATTTCAAAAGAAAAAAAAAGAGCAGACCTTGTCAATCAAACAACACATGGTCCCGGAGACACCTACACACGGAGGCTCTTTCCCAGCATGACCACTTGAGGCTGCAGCCACCGAGGTGTGGAAGCAATCAGTTCCTGGGGTGTTACAGAAAGTCAAGCAGACTGAAATAACTAGCTGCCTCGATCAAGTGGAAACTTCCTCTCCGCCCGTCTCCTCTCCTGAGGAATGGGCAGGAATTTCTCACGCAGCCTGGGGTATCAGATGTAGCCCTGGCTTCATTCTCACCCACCCTCCTCCACCTTCGGTTATGTTCCACATCCTTCTCCATTAAGCCCAGCAGGGAAACAGCATAGCTGCGAGGAAAGGCCAAGAACTGAGGGAAGGGCTCTTGCTAGCAGAGAAAGGTCCCATGCCCACAACTAATTATACACATTTATTAGAGGGCTGCTAAGCAAATCAGTGTCATTGATGATTTATCCCCTAATTTGCATTCAGCATGCACCTCATAAATCAATAAGAGAAAATGGCATTAAAGCATTGGTGCTAACTATAAGCAAAAGGCAGCATACTGACTCCTTTAATTAAAAGAATGTGTGTGATGAATGTGTCCATGTGCTATATTAGATATGGTCCATTTTTAAAATTGCTTTTTTCACATCAAAAGCCATGATAGGAGTTTGGCTGAGGACAAAGAACTGTAAATTTACAGTAAGCAGCAAGAGTCCTGGGCACTCCTGGCTAACGTACAGCAACCTGACAGGTAGCCTCATCCAAGGGCGTTCTAGAGGTGGAGATGATGTTCACTGAGGCAGGTTAAACGAATCCATAGCAAGAGCTATTGTTGACCCCGCATTGGAATGGCATAGAAAACGGTAAGATCTGCCATTTCTTCCTTTTAAGTCCTAGGTAAAGATGTTTCTATCTTTCTCACATATGGACTATGGGAATCCAACAATTGCCACAGATTAGAATATTGAAAGTCAGTGTTGCTTTCTCTCTCCCACAAAGTTCTGAGGGTTTGATTGGTTTTGCCTGAGAAAGCAATAAAAAGATAGTATCGAGAAATCACACAGTTCTCTTGGAGGAAGAAAAAGATATCACATCACAATACAAGATGGATTTCCATTCTTCTCTTGTCTGACACCAACCCTGTTATTAAAGCGGATGGCACATGCAGGGAGTCTTTCAAGAGGCCGCTTGCTACTTTCATATGGGGATACACTCACTTTAGGAAATGCATGGGCATCCAGTCAGTCAGCACCTGTAGCCTATACTAGATCAGGCTTCCACTGGGGAAAAGGTGGCCAGTATGGGGGTGGGAGACTTCTGTGGGCGGCTGAGTATGAATGCAAGTTTTCAGACAGTGCTACAGTCCACCCTGCTACCCCTTGCTTTATGAATTCATCCTTTAAAATGGGTTAAAATCCTGGCTCAATTAGATGCCAGTTGTGTGAGCTGGGGTTGAGTATTTACTTTCCCATGGCCTCTGTATCTGTGAAAGAGAAAAGGGGCCAAAATAATGCTCACAACTCACAAAAGGACTTTAGAAATACAAATGGTGATGCCTGGCGATCAATCATCAGAGTCCCGTAATCGGTGATTATGTTCAACACCTGATACAAGCAAGATATAGGAGAAGTCTACAGAAACCCAGGTGTGGGTGGGGCAGGAGGAGCACATGCACCTGGTGAGCCACGTCGCAGGGGATACTGAACCCTCAAGCATGCCAAGGATAGAGAGATTCACTGGAGCTCCTGGCATGAAGTTGGGTGATGGAGATCTGGCGCAGTGGCTGAGGACAAGAGGCTCTGACAGGGGATGAAATTCGTAGTAGCCTTGTTGACCCCAGAGGGTCACGTCCCATGGCCGAGGCTCTGTTCCTAGACAGTCTGATGAGAGCTGGCAGCCGGATGCTCTTCAGTCTGTTGCAGCTCTTACAAAAGGGGCAAGGGGCTTTTCTTTATAATTGACTCTTTTATTGATAATTTTTGTTCTTCAGAAATTTCATTTGGGTGTATAATGTATTCTGATTACTCCCCCATACCCCCACCCAGTCCCCTCTGGTCTCCCACTCATTGAAATCAGTCCCATGCCCTTGCTCCAGTTCCCTCCCCAGATGGCGACTTTTGGTTCTGTTTTGTGATGCACTTAGTCTAACCAGGGCCATCTGTGTGACCAGTGTCTGAATTCACAACTGTTTATCAGAAAATGGTTCTTTGCTTAAGGCCCAGAGCCAGATTTGTGTGTCGGTATAAATAAATACTTAGAAGTTTGACTGAAGTGTGAGCTTAGTTTAGTCTTACTGCATTCTCTGTAGATCGATTTCTTTTGTCTAAGTCATATGCCCAGAAACCAACAGCCAACAGCCCTCCAGGTTTCCACACCACAGTTAGTTTCTAAATTCCCAAGAAAGACCTGTGATTGGCCCAGGTTAGACCAGATGACTATTTGTGAACCAGTGAATTCTAAGTCGCAGGGCAACAATTGCTCCAACATAGCAGACTTATTGGAAACTTGAGAATTAAATGCTGAAGACTGTTGGGAATAAGCAAAAGAAACGTATTCTAAGCACTACCATTTTGTTTTCAGACTTCATTTAATCATAGGGAGAAACTAAGTTCAAGGTCCCAGGCCCTAGGGAAGCTAGGGACTTCCCAAGAGCTGAACAGCTTCTGTTGTAAGGAAACAGTTGTCTGAGTCCAGCCATCTCAGGGACAACTTCTCCATCTTGCTGGCAGGGTCAAACTAAGTTCATGTTCCCAGGCTCAGGAACCAACTCCTGTCCTGATTGATGGAAATTCCCTTGCTCAACCTCTTATGTCAAAATACGATTGGACAATGCTACAGCCCACCCTGCTGCCCTTTGCTTTATGGTTTCATCCTTTAAATATGCTGTACAATGTCCCTTCAGGGTCACAGTTCAGCTCCTGAGTCTGTTCTATGGCCCTGATCAATCAGTAGCAGCTTGATTACAATAATTTTTTTGTCGTCTCCATTGGCCTGGTGTTTGAGTTATGTTGGATTTAAGCAAATCCCACAACAGACAAATCCCATAAAAGCAGACATTGGGTTAGGGAGAGATGCCTTCCATACCGCTCCATACAGTTGCTGGTGTTAATAATCCTCTAGTTATTCAGGGTCACATACATAACAGGCCTATCTGATTCTGAAAAATATTAACCTATGTCTGAAGCTCTGAGAGTGATGGAACATCCTTGTAAGATGGACTCCGAAACCCTACATACACCAACACACCACACACCAACACACACACACACACCAATACACACTAACATACCAATAAACACACCAACACACCACACACACACCCCAACACACATACATGGGCCTTCTGATACCTTAACAGTAAATTAATTAATTAAAATAAATAAATAAATAAACTGAGTGTCTACCTGAATGTGAAAAGTATATGGCACTATGTCTCTCTGAGTTTCCCAACTGATCTCTGATCTTAGTTTGAGGGGTGAAAAGGGAACCTAATTTGGGATATGAGCTCCTAACACTGACCTCAACACAGATATAACACATATGCATTACTTCTGGGAAACCAAGACGCTCTCAGTCCATTGTGGCTTCCAGCCAATAGAGTCTTGGACTCTGCATAGTTGAATAAACCTCAGATTATCAACAGAAACTGAGGGTTATTAAACAAAAAGCCTAGCCCCCCAAATGAGATACTCCCTTATATGTTGTTGGTCAGAAAGGCCCTGAAGGCCACCTGTAAAAGTAACTTTTATTCACCTGTTGTAATTGTCATCTCAGAGACTTGCTCCCTATGTCTGCTAACCTAGACCTAGTCCTGGAAGCTTCTAGCCTCCATACAATCTTATCTAAGTCGAAGATGTTTTCAGCCTCTGAGACTTACTGCTGAATAAGCTCTCCCTTTCTAGCTCTTTCTGAACTCTGGCTGGCTGAAACTCCTATCCAAGATAATTGATTCAAATTGGCTTTTCTCTCGGCTTCTGACTGAAATGCTCTACTTGGCCTCAAACTGACTCTAGCAATTTGCTCTAATCTCTGGCTCCTCCTCATTCTCTGGCTTGTTCAGTCTTTACCTGTGTCTAGCTTGTTCTCTCTTCAACCTGTCTCTGTAAAACTCTCCTGGTAAAACTGCCTCTGAATTTCCCAAACTGAACTGCCACAAACTCAGCTCCACTGCACTGCCTCTCAGCTCACTGACTCAACGGAAGTGTCTAGAATTCAGGGATCTGCATTCCTCTGTCTCCTGAGTGCTGGGATTAAGGGTGTATGCCATCACACCTGAACCTGAGCTTTTTTTTAAATTAATTAATTTATTTCTTCAAGTTACATCTCAATCACAATCCCCTCTCTACACTCCCCTCTGGTCCACCCTCCCACCCTCTTCCCCCTCCCCTCCCCATCCACTTCCTTTTTTTTTAAGTTTAAGGTATATCTTTTTCCCCCCAGCACCTCCCCCTTTCAGTCCAACAAATGGCTGTTTCTCTTATAACAACAGATACAATACAAAACAACAAAAATAATTCGGCCGCAATTATGAGAACCTAAGCTTTTCTTTAGCTGAAACTTGCTCTATACCAGGCTGGCCTTGAACTCAGAGATCTGCTTGCCTCTGTCTCCTGGGATTAAAGGCGTGTCTGTATTCCAGCCGGATCACACAGAACAGATCTTTGGATGTTATCTCTTGCCAGAACAGCCATGTTCTGAATTAAAATTCCTCTATATCCACTCACCCCCAAAAGTACAATCTCTTGCTGTTTCTCTTGTCTCTTGGTTGTCCCCCAGAACAAGCTAAGAACCTATTGATGGACACCACACCTTGCTTATATGATATAGAGAAATCAAACTGGGACTGAACTGATACTTTCCTACATGCTAGCTAGCTTTCACTGTTCTGGAAGGTACTATATCGGTTACTGTGGAGGAAAAAGTATCAATGATCTTACAAGCTGTGGATTCTATAATCTACAAGATCCACCTTCCAAGCACTTGTAAAATAGTGGTACTACTGTTATGGGAGTAACCAACTGGTTTCTTACCGGATTTGAGATCTGCTTCGTGGTGAAGAATCCATGCCTGGTACTTAAAACCTTGTCAAAAACCCATGCCAAGGGAGATCATAGCTCTAGGTAGGTCTGAATATTATTGTTCCCCAAATTCTTTAGGATATAACCAGCTCATGAATTACCTGACACCATCGGCATGTCCTTTGCATGATTCAAATTGGATCCTTGTCCCTTAATGTCTAGGTGAAGTGAAATAAGACGTCAATGTATCTCAAGGATGCTTTTACTGTTTATACCTCCTTCTCCCAGTTACTTCTTAGTCGTAGAAACAGAAAGCTCTAGTTAATGATTAGCAACTATTTGCACCTCTATTCTCTCATGCTTGCCTGCCAGTGTGATGTTGAGAGTGGAAGAAAGAACTAGATGCTGCAGGAAGAGGAGATGTCAGGGTCCTTAACCACTCTGCCTCCAGTTCCGTACTCCCACCCTTCTCTTAGTCTGGAATGCCTCTTTAAAGTTTGTGCATTCTCTCTCTCTCTCTCTCCCCATGTGCAAACTCCCCTGTTTTTCTTTCGGGGACATAGGGAAATGGTACCCTCCTCTGGAAATCATCCGTATCCTCCCAGATAGATGCTGCCCACTGCATTCTCCATGTACAGCCCTACTCAGGCACCACCTAGCCAATTTACTTAAGAATTATTTCCTTAGGAAAGAATTGCGCATTTCCTGTCTTTATATCCCTCGCAATACACACAGCATAGATGTCGAGAGTTAAAGGAACTGAAATAAAGTGCAATTTTGTGGTAGGTATACTTCAGGCAGCAATGACAACTCTCTCTAGCCACCCATGTGCAGAAGCACACCAAACAGATGTACCCCTGTAGTTTTTGTCTCGCCCTCTCCACTGTAAGAGCAGAGTAATTGGCCTATAACATGTCAGCATTACATCACCAGACCTCTGGATACCAGAACTTAGGACAAACCCTGTCCAGTTCTCATGATCTCACCAAACAAAATCACAGGGCAGGCGGGCACCACCCTCACTTCTGCTCACTGGTGGAAAACAGCCGACACCAGGGCTTGGACACTCCTTGATTTTTTGCACTCTCAGGCTTTATAAAAGAAACACGTGTTGAGTTTGTCATAGGTCATAACCTCACATTAACTAGCCCCAGGAATCCTAAATCTGAGAACCTGGATTTAAAGGACACGAAGTTAATTTTTTTAAAAGATTTAGATACGTCATATTCAAGTACTCAGAAGCTAGTTTTTATTACTTTCTTATATAAGTGTATAAAACACTGAATATAAGACCTGAAAAAATATAAAAGATTATGTTTAAAAAACATAAATATATAATTGTAGATATATCATCACTGAACTATGAACTAACCCAGTCACTGTATATAAAATACTGGACTACCTATGGCCAGGAATACTAATACAAACATAAGTATGAAATATACCCGATGACCCATGACACCTTACTAATAAGAATAACAGGATCATAAGGGCATATCAATTAGTGTCTTAGAATACGGGTACCAGAAAACTCTGATTCGCAGTGATTTCAAGTGCAGGATGGTCAACCCCGTGGCTGTCAGTACCACTGACAGCCCAGAACCGCCTCTATTTATTTATATCTCCAGTTTCATTTTTGTCCTTCCTTAACTAATTCAACCGCACCAGTTCCAGCTGTGGTGTCTGGACACAGCCACTCAAGTATGGACACCAGGAATCAGGGACCTCTGCAGGCTTTGTACCTCTTGAAAGTTCCTGACAGAGTGTGTGCTCTAGAGCTATGAGGGGAGGGACAAACTCCTCAGGCCTCTACTGCTCTCTGATTATACACTCATGGAAATGGATGTTAAGAGTTATAATGCAGGTCATCCAGTTTTAGTAACTGTATCCAAAGAAGAACTAAAACTTGTACTCGCAGGCCACCAAATCCATTGTTTATCTCAGCCTCTTCGACCCAGCTGTGTTGTTTATCAGAAAGGCTCAGATAAAAGTTTCTGGAATCTCTGAAGCACACAGATTGATTGCCGCCGGGACAATTAAGAGACTCTGTAGAGAAGGCACATGTAATTTCTGTAATGGAGCTCTAAGTACACACATTTGTATGGATAACAAGTAATCTTTTCTATGTAACCTCAAATCCAAGTTTTTTTTTTAACTTTTCACTCAGTGATTGTGAGTGAATATAATCTGTGAGCATAATAAAATATTTTTTCTCATTTTTAAAGGTTTCATGCTGTGTTTGGTTACCATATTCAGCAGCCAGACTACATCAGCGTCTACTTTTGACATGTCAATGTTTGCTCTAAGTTATGAAAGGAGATTGGCTTTGTAATCAGGATTGGTGCACCTGGGCCACTTCATTTGCCAGTACAGTCATTCAACAACTATTTGCCGGGTATTTCGTGGGTTATAAACTGTTCTAAATGCAGAGAATGCAGCACCTGGTGGTAGTGAGAGCTAGGAAGGAAAATGAAGCAGTGATCAGGGTTAGAGTCCCAGGGCAATGGAATGGGAGAACAGAGGCGTGTGTGTGTGTGTGTGTGTGTGTGTGTGTGTGTGTGTGTGTGTGTGTGTGTGTGT
>CAJQZJ010001638.1:1781586-1792446 GCA_907164525.1 Lophiomys imhausi
TTCTTCTTCTTCTTCTTCTTCTTCTTCTTCTTCTTCTTCTTCTTCTTCTCTTTTCTTTTCTTTTTCTTCTCCTTCCCCTTCTTCCTTCTTCTTGTTCTATCCCACCAGAGCACAGGCTTAGAAAACACTGTATTTTGTTAGAGGCAATCTCATATGACTGACTGTGGTCAATATTTTGTAAATTGAAAATAGCATGACTTGGTGGTGGCATAACATTTCCAAGCCACTGAGACTTGATATTTCTAGTCTAACAGGTAAGGAACCCTAGATGCCAGTACTTCATCCTAATAAGAGGTGCACAGATGAGCAACAGAAGACAACAGACTCTTCTGAGAAGTGTGAGCAAAAGACAGACCATTCAGTAGATCTGTAGAGACAGACAGGTGTATGTAGAGAGTCATACATAGACTTCTCTTGCTGAATAAAAAGCACCTGCAGGAAACAGGAAAAGCTGACGTAATCAATGGATTGCTAAAGGGTCTGGGAAGATAAGTCTGAGAAACTAAGGAACCCAGTCACAATCATATTCTATGTTTTACTTCTAAAAACTTCACTAGATCCTTGTACTGAGCATTAGAGGGGAACCCTCATCTTGAAGTACACCAGAACATCCTGTTCTCAATAATGCCTTTCTTTGTGAACAACTATTTTGCCAGAGCGCAGTCTACTGGGATTTTATGAAATCCTAATGTACTGGTGAGAAGGGGAAATCCAAACTCTGGATCCACGATCCAGAATTCTTTCAGCTCTTGTTCTACCAGAAGCTGGGAATGGGAACTGTGGGCTTTAAGAAATACATGTTGGCAATTGGAGAGATAGCTTAGTGGTTAAGAGAACCCTTAGTGGTTCTCTGGTAGAGAACCGGAATTCAGTTCCCAGCACCCATATCAGGTGACTCGCAACTTCCTGTAACTCCAGCTTCAGGGGGAACCAACACCCTCCTCTGGACTCCATGGCCTCTACCCTCATGAATATATACCCACACAGACATACACACACACACACACACACACACACACACACACACACAGGAACACATGTGCATGCATGCATGCACAATTATGAATAAAACAAATCTTTAAAAACAGTGTGTCTTTGAAAATAAGTCCATAAGAAATTTACAGCCCAGGGGACACAGAATCTCCAAAAGACCAACACCTAAGTATGGGACTATAGAACACATCCACTAAATAACCCAAATACACATCTGACTGTTACATTACTAAAATCCTATAGACCACATTTACCTTACAACAAAAAATTTGAGGCACATCAAAAAAGCACAATGTTTGAAGAGGCCAACAAACATCAAAACCAGAGTCAAATGCAGCAGCAGTGTTGGCATGATTATTACACTAATGGATTGAGTGACAAAAAAAGATGTCATAGAGGAACAAGTGAAGAATATAAGCCAGGGGGCCTAAGAGACAATCAAAATGAAATGCTGAGCTGGAAATGGGCTGCTGTGATTCCAACCATGGATGACCTAACACATTCATGAGCATACTGGAAAGAGCCAAACTTAGGATCTGACCAAAGAAACTTGTAAAACTGAACAGGAGAGAAAAGACTGAAAATATCACAATACCCAGTACCTCAGGATGAATACAGAAGGGGTAGCAGAAAGAGTTGGAAAAAATTGTGTTTGAAGTGCCCAAGATTTCTCCCTGAAATATCAAATCCCACCGACCCAGGAAGCTCAAAGAGCATTAAGAATAGTAAATACCAAGGGACTACACCTAGCGTGTTACAGTCAAACCTCAGATGCTCAAAGAGAGAAACACGCAAAGAAACCACTAAGGGGAAACAACACCTTTCCCATGGGGGAGAAAAGAAACAACACCGCCCTCATGGAGGAGATAAGATTGACATCTGCCTTCTCCTCCTCTGAAACAGCCAGCAAAAGCAAGCTAAGGTGAGAAGCTCAAAGTACTCAAAAATAATCCACCATCTGCTTGCAACCTTCCATCAATGGTTAGAGAGAAATAAACACTTTCTCAAACAAGTAGAAGTTGAGGAAATTTGTTTTGGGTGCATTTGACTTTGAGGAAATGTTAAGTGTTATTTATAGAGAAGGGAAATGTTAAGAGTCAGAAACTGGGGTCTATATAAAGAAAGAAAACCCATCAAATACTGAGTCAATGAAAGGGAAAGAAAACGCTTTCTGTTATTATTAATCTACCCAACAAAGGTTTGCTCAAAATAATAACACTGAGTGAGCTTGCAAAGCAGTGTAACTCCTGCCAGGCCTGATGACTCAGAGATGCCTGGGACTCACATGATGGAAAGAGAAGACTCTTGAAAGTTGTCCTCTGACCTCCGTACACTATGCAGGCAGACACGCACATGCACCAATCACAGCACAGGTTCCAGTTCCACTCATGACAACTTTATATGAGAACCAATCACAGGGCTCACATTGTGCCTCTGGCCACTTTCTGTTGAGATGCCTGGGGGAGTTCCCGCAGCAGAATGAGTGACATCAGCTTTAGGGGGAGCAAGGCTATCTAAGGCTCATCAAGCCGTATCTTGCCGGGAGTGAAGTGTCCCAAAGCCAGGACAAGTATCTGGAGTGTGGCTCCATCAGCCCAGGCTTTGGTGTTCCTTGCAGCTCAAGAATAGTTTCCTCCTGGTGTTGGCAAAAATGTTCAATGCAGCTGTATTGCCATAATGACAGTCTGGTAATTGTCAAAAGAGGGGCCTGTTGACTAACGTTCCCCACTCAGAGCAGAAAGAGCAAAGGGAGAGTTTGGCTGTCAGTCAAATAATCAGCTCCCAGCAGCTTAGCATATTTGAAGGGAAAGTACACATAAAGAAGTACCCACAGTAAGAAGCTATTTTTACCAGTAACGTTGTCCACAGTGTACAAGAGGGCTCAAATCTCAGACAAAAATAGCCAAGGTGTCACTGGCTCACTCTGCCTCCCCCGTCTTCCATTTTACCTTTCTTTTGTCATAGCAAGTTGGTCTAACGTCAAGGCAAAAAAAGACTTTTCTCTCTGTGTAAGTCTCAGCCATGAACCTGCACAGAGACCCAAACATTTTGTCTGTCTGTTCCCCAATGTGTCATCAACATTTCCAGTGTTTGTGCTCTTGGTCACATGTTCCATAGTGGAAGCTCCTGGCTAAAAGAACAGATCACCAGATAGCCCATAACAACTGCAGGGGACAAAAACATTTTAGGCCCCACTGAAGCATGTGTGTATTTAGACTTTGCTTTCCCAGTGCTCTGCAGCAGAAGAGCAGAACCTGCCTTTTTAAATTATCCCAGATGAGCTTTGCAGTGTATGTGTGTGTGTGTGTCTGTGTGTCGATGTGTCTATGAGTCTCGTGTGTGTGTGTGTGTGTGTGTGTGTGTGTGTGTGTGTGTGTGTGTGTGTGTGTCACATGTGAATGCTGGAGCTAAGAAATGGTTGGTAGGAAATAAAAACAAAACTTACCATGTGCTCTACCCTTTCAGAATCTAACTTATGACCTACACCGTGTCAAATGCTTTAAACTGCATTGCAACCCTTAATGCTCATAATTATTTTGAAAACCTAGTATGATTTTCGTGCTGGCTCAACAGACGGGGAGAATTCAAGGACAAGCCCCTCAAGGTCACACAGTGAGTGGCTCTGTGAGGAAGCTGAGTGTCGAACACATGGCTTCCTCAATCCCACCACAAAGCCTTACACAACTATCCACTGCGCTTCTCTGGGTTTCACATTTTAGCTGCCTACCCTGTCTGGAGGATGGTGCTTTAAACTTGCTTGCTGCTGCTAAAACAGGATACTCAAGAATGAGTACTCTATAAAGAACAGACTCTCCTGCACTCCTGCTGGCTGAGGAGGGCCCTCGTGATGTGTGTCAGAAGTGCCGGAGGGAGAAAGGGATCTGGGCAGGAGATAAAATGCTTTGTCTGTGACAGGTCCACTCTCAGAATAACTAACCCCCCCACCCTTGGTTTTGGACAGAGTGTCACTGGATAGCCAAGACTGACCTCTAACACATAATCATCCTGCCTCAGCTGCCCAAGTGTTGAGGGAATCACTCACTCTTGTGGTAACTCTGATCTAGTGATGAGGACAGAGGTCTAGAGACTTATATCTTGTGTTAGGCGCCACATCCCAACACCGTTGCACGGGAGAGTAGGTTCCCAACATTTGAACACTGGAGGACACCATAGCAGATGGTAAACACATGACCAACACTCCAGAACTACTCCCAGTTTTCCTGAATGCTTAAAATACAGTCCTGGTAAAAATATGTCTAAAGGGTTTGCATTCCCGATATCTATTTGGAGTCCTAGTTTATAGTCATTTTATGAATGTTTTTGTTTTAATTCTATCTCTAAGCCAAACACACTTCTGCAGAATGTGCCAGTTCAAGTTTGATGGTGAATGGCATTTTGTGTACCTATCTGGAAGCATTTTTTTTTCTGTTTTAACATAATATGTTGGGGTGTATGTGTGTGTGTGTGTGTGTGTGTGTGTGTGTGTGTGTGTGTGTGTTAGATAAAGCATATCTGATAGGATACATATTCTGTTTCTCTGTTCTAAATCAGGAAAGTCTAATAATTTATCACACAAGTGATAACTTTAGTCCCACCTGGGTCTCTGTACAGAGGAAACCTAAAGCAATTTTAAGAGAACAAATTCCCCTAAAGGTTGACAAACCTCGGGCCAGGGGAGAGGAAGTGAACCTTGACTTTGCTCGTCCTGAATCCGTCCATCTTTATCCTGTCCATCGCATTTGGATTTCTTTATGTAGAACTAACTGTCTCCATCCTCAATTTACACATTCTTGATAAGTTACCCCAACCCCTCTCACCAGCACCCCAAGACACAGCAGCACCTCAACCTTATTTTTCAATCTTCCAATCATGCATGAACATTTATTTTGCATTTATCTGTCCTATTTTGTGTGTGTTGTGTGTTAGTGTGGGTTTGTCTGTACATCTGTTTTCAAACCTAGTTCAATGAGGCTTGATCTTGAGGTTCATTATTTATTTATTATAATTTATTGTTTATTATTATAATCTTAATTATTAGAAATATTAAGAATGAAAGCTTTTCTTTCTCTCTTTCTTTCTTCCTTTTGGACTAAAATCTTGAGGAGGAAACCCTGACATTGCTGACAGCCATCTTGCCTGACAAAGGCTTGTATGAAAATGTCACTGATGACAAAGAAAACTATGGATTTCTCAAGACACTATGGAAAAAGCTTGTCTTGGACCAAATTCAACCCAGAATCCTGTAAGTAACTATATTAGACACTTTTTCTTTCACTGTAAATATATATATATATATGCCATCATAAAAGCAACCTGAGGCAGGAAGGGCCTATTTTAGTTAACAACCAAAGAGTACAATCCAGGTGGTAGGTGCCTGAGGCAGCTGGTCACGTTGTAGCCACACTCAGGAAGCAGACAGTGACGAATACTCCTGCTTCCTCCTTTTTACGCAGTCCGAGACCTAAGTCCTGGGAACTGTGCCACCACCATTAGGTGCATTAACTGAATCAAGAAAATCCCTCGCAGACATGACCAGAGACCAACCTAATCTAAATAATCCCTCATGAGCACATGCCTGGAAGCTCATCTCATATATGATTCCAGATCCTTTCAGACCAACAATCAACACTAATTTCACAGTGACGTCCCACACTCACGTGGGTCCATGGATTGTCTGAGTTTCTTTTGGAGACCAAAGGGTCCTGAGGAAAAGAGACCAAAATTCACCAAATACCAGCTATGTCGTCCCTCTTGTCTCAGGAGGAGCTCATTTTAACTGGCACCATATCCCTACAATGGTATGTATCTTCTTTCCCACAATACAAATCAGAAAATTGAAACTCAGAGAAGTTAAGGAACTAGCCACACACAGCTGGGAAGTAGCTAGACTTGGATTCAATCTATGTCTTCCTGGCTCTAAAATCATGGCTCTTTCCAGCACTATGTACAGTGAGATCAGATCTCTATGCACAATCACTCTTCCCAACTGGGCCTGGAAAGTATACAACCAAAGGGAAGATATCTGGGTTTTTTTTTTTTTTCTTTGCCCAGCTCATCAATTGGTGTAGTATGACTTTGAACACTTTTGCTTCCAAATTCCAGGAAGCAAAATTTTGCTTATTTTTGTTTCTGATTTTTTTTTTTTTGGTATAAAACCATGAGGTTTGGACTAGATATTCTTTATTCCAGGTTCTTTCCAGTCCCCAACATGTAGAATGTCAGTTCTTGACTGTTTGACTGTTGTTATCTTGGAATTCCTGAGTTAAGTACTGGAAGAACCAGATTTTGAAACAAGCCAATCGGCAAAGTTTTCCCCAAGCAAACCATCTCTCCTAATTTGGGCAAATGGATAAGGTTATGTGTAATTAAACCTCCAAAAAATAACAAGCTTCCGGCCAAGTTTTACCCTCACTTAACCATGCTCTTGGGGTTGATTTGAGGAGGGGTGACGGATGTTGAACCCAGGGTGGAATTTGGCCTAATATGCGGATTCTTACAACTTCCAAATGATGTCAGCATACTAACTTGAGAGACTGAAAAAAAAATGCTGAGTTGAGTCTATTTGCTTCCATAAAGAAAATCTGGGAAACGCTGGGCTGGGGCCTGTGTCCACCAATGTTATAACGCTCAGCATACTTTTGTCAGGGCAAAACCATTTAGGGGGAACATCACACTCGATTCATGTTAACTTACGGTTCAACCATTCTTTCTGGTGAATCATTTCTTCTAAGATAGGGACTAACATTCCTACAGATGGCTCAGGGAAAGTGGAACTGCTTAAGAGGGTTCATCCTGTGTGGGTCTTGGAACCATGAGGCTGTGGAAATTGCAGTGTTTACGGTGGGTGGCATGTTCACCTTCAGGAGAGTGGACAAGCTGATAAAGATATTATCTAGATAACATAATTCAAAGAGGAGGGATTGGGTTCTCATTAGTCAAATAATGGCTTTTCCTTCTTGCATCTGTTTTCTGAGAATTGGCTTCTGTGCAGAAGGGTGTGTGTGTGTGTGTAAATACATTTGCATATGTTGGGTCTCTTTCCTCAATTGTTGACCACATTTTTTTAAAAACAAGGTCCCTCAATAAACCTGAAACTCACCAATCTTGCAAAGTGGGCTGGCCAGCAACTTCTAAGAATTGTCTCTGCCTCCCTAGAGCTAGGAATAGGGAACTGTTGTCGTGCCCAGTTTTGACACAGTTGCTGGAGATCCAAGGGTGAGATCGGGCCCTTACCCTTGTACAGCAAGCATTTTACTGATTGGGCAGTCTCCTCATCCCTCCCCACCCCCGTGCTGAGTTTTTGACAATACTGAGAGAATATACTTCCAGGATGCTCTATCACTGTGATGAAAAACCATGACCAAGAGCAACATGAGGAGGAAAGAGCTTATTTTGTCTTACAGCTCTCAGCTCACACTCTATCACTGAAGGAAATCAGGGCAGGAACCTGGAAGCAAGAACTGAAAGCAGAATCCATTGAGGAACACTGCTACTTAAGGGGCTTGCTCAGCCTGCTTGCTTACACAGACCCAAGACAAACCAACCAGGGATGGCATCACTCACAGTGGGCTGGGCCCTCCCATGTCAATCACTAATAATTTTTTTTTTTTTAACGTTCTACAGGCCACTTTTATGGAGAAATTTTCTCAATTGAGGCTGTCTCTTCTCAGACAAACCTAGTTTGTGTCAACTTGACAAACACAAAACAAAACCTAGCAGCACATCAGCCTTCCAGTCAGCCGGACTTTTCAGACTAAAACAAAAGAAGAGGATAGGAGGAGGGTAGGCTCAAGAGTGGAGTCCGAAGGTCTGGTTTCAAAGCCTCTTTCCATCACTCACTCGTGAGAAAACTTCAGGCAACATTTTTCATCAAGGAAAAAAAAGTAACAATCTTGGGAGTTTCTTGCAGCGTTCCGGAGGCCAAGCACGTTAATTCACACAGAATAGTCATTGCTCGGCACATAATACACACTTGATAAATTTTAGCCATCCATCTTGAGTCTCCCATCCACCACGGATCAAGATTAAGCAATGCAGAACTTCGTTTTTTACCCACCCCACTGTGTGGCACTTACGATGTGGAGCACCAGTGAGACGAAGGACAGCTGGCAGTCATGGCTGAGTGTTGACAAGGCCTTCTACCTTCCAACTGAACATCTGTGTCTCATCTCCTTCTGGCTGCTCCATATGGCCAGGGGAACCAGAGTTGTCATAACCACATTTAGTAAAGTACATAAGAGAAACAAAAGACAAGACCAAGAAGACTGATGCTGGGGGTGGGGGGGTGGGGAACTTGGCTCAGCCTGAGCTGTATCCAACGGCAACAAGAAGTTGGGGGTGGGGGTCAGGACACAGACATGCAACCATTTGACATTTTAAAGGCCATGTCTCATAACCTCACCAATCCAAGAACTCCTCATCTATAAGATACGGAAAGGAACAGGAAAAGAAACAGAAGAGGCTTAGACGTTTGTCCCCCTTTTCTTTCCTGACTGATGAAATGAGTGGGAGAAGCCATCTATATCGGATGCATGTGGGATACAGATTCCCAGACTCCCTTCAGACACACTGAAATGGAACCTGTGGGTAGGGCTCAAGAATGCATATTCTGTTTCTGCAGTGAACTAAAACTTGAGGACCATTTCCCTAATTCCCTGTGAATTTGGTGGAGTGGGGGGAGTACTAGAATTCTCATTTTAGGACTCAGATTTAGACGTGAGATTAGCACGGAAGAGGGGCTAACAGGCCTGACTGCCACTCCCACGGAGGAGGTGGAAAAAGTGCTGGGTTGGCTGGTTGGAACCCTGGTCTCTGTTGTGAGCTCACCCAGTAGACCAAAAGGCTCACCTGCATCTTTTTCCCTCACTTGTCAATATACAAAAATCTTCCCTAGCCTTCTTCAGTGGGTTTTGAAGAGCAACAAATAAGGTATTCACAACATTAAAAAGTTATATAAACCAAGGAATTATTTATTCCTAGGAACTCAGAAATAGTGTCCCTTCCCTGCTTCCCCTGCAGTAACAGGGCATGGGAGGTTTGTGTTTTTCCCTCAGTAGATTCTCCATAGAGCTCAAGTTCTCCGGATAATTGCAGGCTTCATTTTACCCAACTGTGGATAAGGTCAACAAATGAATGCCCACAGCTGATGGGAAGTTACAACACCATCTTGGGATTTAAGAAGAAAACCTACCTTCTTCTCTCAGGGTCACTAAAGTCATTCCTTGTTGGTCTCTGCAGACCTCCCTGTTGAGTCCCATGCCTTGGCATCTCTACCTGGAATCTCTCCTGCTCAACCTAGAATCTCTGTGTTTCCCCAACTACATGTTTCCTTTCCAATCCCATGTGGATAGAGTTCTCCCCTCACTTCTCCATTCTGGAAAATGGCTTCACCATCCTCCCAACCACCCTGAACTCAAGAATCTAAGTCACCCTGGACCTCTCTACTTCTGGTCACTGTCCACTCAGATAGCTTCTCTCACACATACTCTACATTCCCTTTCCCACCCCTTTGCTCTCATCTTGACCCACCACTATGGTACAGGAATGTGGCTGTGTAGTAGAAAAACTATTTCAAAATAATCCCAGAGAGTCTGGTGATAGCTAAGTTGGTCTTACATAAGTACAGCCCTTATTATTCTTTTTAAGTCATCTTTCTTGAAGTTTCCTTCCTGTGTGTGTGGGAGTGGGGCACATGCCATATCATGGCCTGCATGTAGAGGTCAGAAGACAACTTTGGAGAGTTGGTTCTCTTCTTGTAGTACCGGGATTCCCAGGTGTAGAACTTTGGTCTTAGCAGTAAGCACGTTGATCTTCCAAGGATTTCTCTGCTCCTAAAGTACCCACATGTTGATGTGGGTACATGTGTGCTCACTCCTTGGCAGACCCTGGGGGGATTTCAGCATTTTCCCCTCTGGAGTCCCTGCCTTGGAACACACTTGGGGAAAGTCCCAAGAGCAAGCCTCCCTCCTGGGAATGCTGAGATGCCCTGAGTGGTTTCGCTTGTTTATCTTGCCATCACTGCATCCTTTGCTGAAAATAAACGACATTCCACAGAGATCTTTGGGGTCACATTTTTGTCCCGAACACAAACCTCTAAGGATTCAAGGCAGGAAGCTAAAAGGAGCTGATCTTCGTGGACCCCCTGAGCCACTAAACTGGGCCTGGCCTGCCTCCCTGTGGGCTTCTGGTTGAGCCATCAGCAGTCAGCTTGTCTGATGCTAGTGACAAACAGTCTTGACTGAGTGAAAACAGAGCTGAGCTAGATCTTTGAGTGCAACATCACTCCTACCTGCGGCTCTGTGCTATGTCTTATCTATGAAAATGGACAGAAAATGAGATGTCCTAATGGGACCAGGGAAGATGCAGCTGGCAATGAGTCCACATTCCTTGCTTCCATGTTTCCAACCCAGATAGCCAGTCTAAGATGTGTGGTCCACAGCCAGGAAACCACCATCTTTAATGCAACTCTAAGCTTGCTTGTTACAAGTTAAGTCAATCATGTCTTGAGGAGGAGCTGAAGTAAGATATTCATTTGGTTCTTAAGACATGTCAGGGAACATTATGTGTGTGTGTGTCTGTGTGTGTCTGTGTGTGTGTGCCTGTGTGTGTCTGTGTGTGTGTATCTATCTTTCTCTCTCTCTGTGTATCTCTCTCTTTCTCTGTATGTCTGTATCTGTGTGTGCCTGAGTGTGTCTGTGTGTGTGTGTATCTCTCTCTTTCTCTCTCTCTCTCTCTCTCTCTCTCTCTCTCTGTCTCTTTCTGTGTGTGTGTGTCTGTATCTGTGTGTGCCTGTGTGTGTCTGTGTGTGTATCTCTTTTTCTGTGTGTGTGTGTGTGTGTGTGTGTGTGTGTGTGTGTGTGTGTGTGT
>CAJQZJ010001638.1:1792456-1829550 GCA_907164525.1 Lophiomys imhausi
GTGTGTGTGTGTGTGTGTGTGTGTGTGTGTGTGTGTGTGTGTGTGAGAGAGAGAGAGAGCATGTGGGGGTGCTTGAGTGCAGATGCCTGTGGAAGTCAGAAACATCAGGACCCTTTGGAGCTGGGACTAGATGGTCATAAACCACCCAACATGGATGCTAGCAACACAGATCAGGTCTTCTGCAAGAGCAATTCAAGTTCTTAACTGAAGCCAGATCCCCAGCCCTGCATGATCTAATTTAATTCTCATCCAACGGTCACAATTACTTAGTCCATGCATGTATCAGCATTATCATTTCCACTTTCTAGATGAGGATGCTGAGAGTCCCAGAGAGAAGGAATCCGTCTGAAGTCCAGGTCAGCAAGGGATCTATCCAGGAATCAAACTCTGGTCCAGTTAAATGTACAGCTAAATGGCTCCCATAGGTCAACTGTCCACACAGAACACGGCTGAAACTGCTGGGGAAAACTCACGTAAACATTTGAGTGCAGTACACAGTAATTTAAAGTAAAAGTTCTCAGGGGGTGACAGAGGGCAAACCAAAACAGAGCTACGACAGAAAACTCCATCTCACTGGCTTGAAGAACCAATATAAGAAAGTTTAGCCACGGCAGCACAGAAGACATCTCCCAAGAAGGGAAAGGTGGAAAAGCCTCCGCTCTGTGCATAAGCCCTGCCTAAAGCTTTGGCTAAGCCCCGGATCTCCCGTGCATGAACGTAAACCTAAAAGGCCCAAGAAGAGTGAAGGAATTCGGCTGAGGTCAGAGATGCATCCCTGCAAGGGAGAGGGGCATATCCTGCAAGTGCAGCCAACTTCAGTGCCCAGAAGGGCACTTTTTACAGAATACAGTCAAATCCAAAGTCTCCACAGCACAGACCAGAGGCCATTATCCAGTCTAAAATTGATCCATACACAAAGACACAAGTCCAAAGCAATGTATTTTCAGTAGAAAAGACAATCATAAATGAATATTCGGGTTTCCCCAAGATGATCTAGATATTAGAATGAAGATATAAGGATTTTGTCCAATGTTTAAAGTTTTTTTATTACATTTATTGTTAATTTATTTAGCGTGAGTGAGCACATGCCACAGCACATGTGTGAAAGTCAGAGGAGTTTCCACCTTCCACCGTGGAGGAGCCAGACATTGAACTCAGGTACTTGGGCTAAGGGGCAAGTACCTTTACCTACTGAGCCATCTTGCAGGACCCAGATAAGGAATTTAAAGCTTCTATTTAATTATATTTAAGACAGAAACAAGTGGCTATACACTTCCACAATCATACTTGGGTGTTGTAACACACCCTTCTTAGAAATTGGTAAAGCTAAGTAAAAAAAATAAATAAATAAATACAGTCCAACATAGTGTCATGTGCCTTTAATCCCAGCACTGGGGAGGCAGAGGCAGCTGGGCCTCTGTGAGTCTGAGGCCAATACTGTCTACACAGTGAATTCCAGACCAGCCAGGGGTAAATAGTGAGATCCTAGTTCAAAGGAAGGGAAAGGGGAGATCTATAAACTAAATTCCCATGGACTCTGTGGTAGAAGTTAAGTCTTCATAGTGAGGTTGGTGGGCAGTTTGGCTTAGCATCTGGCAGCACATGAGGAGGAAGGAGCTTGGCATCCCTTTGGTTACTGATATGGACAAAAAGCCAGTTGTGGCCACACGATATGACTTGTTGAAGGGGCATGGCTAAGAAACTGCATGAGCCACGCAGATGATATCAGTTATCATGAGAAGCAACGGGACTGGTGGACATCACGAGAAATCTCGTGGACCTTTGAGACTGCCAAGTATCACGAGATAATGTGATATATAAGATTATGATCCCACTTTCTTTCTCCTTCCCTCACCGACTGAGAGATCGTGCTGCATAAGCGCACAGCAAGGCACACCATTAACTGAATTTAGACTGTTGTAGCCTAAAGCAAAGGCCTGGCATAAAACTTACTGAGAGAGCGCTCTTTAAAGGGTCTGTCTTGGGGTCCAGAGCGCCAGAGAAGTGCGCGAGGCAAGTGGAGTTCGGAAGCCACTTGGAGAGGCCTTCGTCTGTGAGGTTTGATCAGGCCCAGGAGACCGTTAGAGGCAGGTTTCAGCTGATGAACAAAGCCGGCCTCAGTTTGGCAGCTGGAATAGACTGACTTTATAAACTGGCCACAATTTGGTGGTGGAAATAAACTGGCATTGCAAACTTGCAAAGTAAGGCCCAACGAACACGAAGCTTTGAAAGGGACTGCCTTCTGGGACTGCCATGAACCAAGCTATCCTGAACGCTAGAGTCTATAAATTAAAATATTCTGTTACAGGACTCTCATATTAGAAGAGAATGCTGTACTGGCTTGCTAGTTTCCACAATAAAGACAGTTGGTGGGGGGGGGGGTCGCTTGGACCCCGGGAACTTTCTTTTCTCATGATTCTGGAAGTGAAAAGTTTAAGATCAAGGGCGTCATTGGGCTTAAGTATGTGACTCCACAGTATGTAGTAGCTGCTTTCTGTCTGTCTCTACACCTGGTCATTCCTTTGTTTCTCTGTCCTAATCTTCCACTCACTGACAGACACCTTGGATCAGGGCCAACCCCAATAATTAGTTGGGTAGATAGTCATGTCCACTTTCCTCAAATTGATCCATAGAACCAAGAGGTCGCCCTCATACCTCCTCTATGGTTCCATTTACTTGTCTTACTTTTTTCCTTTTTGCAGAAATTGGCAAGCATATTCTAAAGCTCAGGTCTGACTCAAATTTGCAAAGCAGAGGAAGACGGTGAAAGCAGCTCCCAGTTCTGTAAGCCGAAAGGGCTGCCAATGCCGTACACACTCGAGTCTACACCTGCGAAAGCTGTGGGGGTTTGCTGAACCACAGCTTCATAAGTCAGCCTGCTAAAGGTTCTTAGATGCCAGCAGAAGTCTCAAGACCCTTGGGGTCAGAGATAGTAGCTCCCTCTTCACAGAGACAAGACCAGGCAGCACATCAGCATTTATGACAGTTCCTGCGGGACCAGTGGCAACTACATGAGCCGTGGTTGCATTACATTAGAAGAGCGTTAACATTCTGCAAGGCCCTGGCAACTCCAGTTCTTTTACAATGAACAATAAGCCCGACTGGCCTTTGCCCCAGAGAATAACAGAATTGTTACTTTACATCTTTACTATGCTTGGAAATAAACCACCTCCTTGCTCTGAGGGGTATGCTGTGTCTTCCAAGACCACTCAGAATACAAACAACCTTGGGAAATGGTGTGGAATAAATACAGTCCTCATCACTGCTAGACAGGGCCCTTCCACATCAATCATTAATTGAGAAAATGCCCCCACAGACATGCCCACAGGCCAATCTAATGGAGGCAGTTTCTCATTCCCTGGTCATGCTAGTTTGTGTTACAGTGACAAAAAAAAAAAAAAAAACTGATCACACTTATTCCTCTTTCAGCCTCACACATTTTTCTCACCTCCTTACATTTGTTCTTATTGCTTTCCCAACCTTAGAAAAATTCATTTCTGGTGGTTCTCATAAGAAAATCCTTGCAAACTTAACCACAGGTTTCATTTCCATCGGAAAGCTCAAGGAAGTTTGCTGTCCCCAGGGTCTCAGTCAGGCCTGCCATCCTAGTGGACAGGGAGGACTAAGACGTGTCAGTCTTCTGCCGATGTGCCTTCTTGCCATGACACCAGAGAACACTGGTCTTGCTGGATCTGGCTGCTATGGACTGCTTTGGCCACTGTGGTTCTTTGCACAGGTGGTAATTATAGTTTGAAGCTTAAATGCATCCAAAGGTTTGATCCCTATGCCCGTACTACTGAGGGGTGAGGGAGCTTTTAAGAGGTGAGCCTTTTGGTCGAGGTCTTTAGGTCACTTAGGGTGTGCCTGAGAAGATGGGATAGACTAACTCTCATGTCTCTGTTTCTCTGTCTCTCCCTTCCTGTCTCCCTCCCACCTCCCTCTCTCTGTACCCCCCCCTTTCCTTCCTCCTGGCCCTAAAGCAAACACTTTGCTTTGCCATGAAAACTCTCTCTGGAAGGCTCCAGCTTAGTCTTGCCACAAGCCCAAAGCTACCAACCTATCATAGACAGAAACCTTTAAAATCATGAGCTGAAATTAATCCTTTCTATGGCATGCATTACAGCGATGGATAGCCCACTCCCAGCAGTTGGAATTCTTCAGGAATAAACCCTCATGCTTAGGCTGACCAGATGGGATCACCTCGCTTTGACTTTGAGATTTAAACCCTTCCCAAGTGCACTGAGGCAAGATATGCCCAGCTCTTGGACTCAAAGATCAAGAAATACAACTCCATCCAGGAGCTGTAGAGATTGGCTGAGCAGTTAACAGCCCACTCTGCTCTTGCAAAGAGCCTCTCCTCAATTCCTAGCACCCATGTTGGGTGGCTCACGGCACTCCGCCTCCACCAGGATCTGACTTCTCTGGATTTCTCAGGCACCTGCCTTCCAGAGGGATTTCTCTCTCAGGCACCTGCCTTCCAGTTCAGAACCAGAGTTATGTAGAGTAACTGTTAAGTAAAAAGTTATGTTAAGTAAAATGTAAAGAAAAGTTGCATTATGTTTAGGGAAAAAAAGAACTAAAAAAAGTAGTGATAATTTTTAACTGTCCCCTTTTCCCTCAAACATAATGCAACTTTTCTTAGAGCTCTGGTTCTGAACCTTCTCTTGAATTGTGAGGTGTATATTGTGGCTTCTAAGTGAGTAACAATGGCCATAATTCTATCGTTGGTCCTGATGAGCATCACATCCAGATGACTCTGGAGGATTTGTTCTTCAGATGAGCAGATGCCAAGTTGATGATGTGAGATTCCTGTATCTTCTCTGGCAAAGAAAATTGGGGGAAGAGTGAAAAATGGATGTTGTAACCGATCTTTTAAATTATTATTTATCACTTATTTATTTATTACTAAATTCACTTATAACAAACACCAACAATTTCTTAACTATTAATCCTATAAATTCCTACAACCCCTTTAACCTATCCACTAAACCTATTGATAATTATAACAACCACTTTCATAACCTTTTAGAATGATACAGTCTCTGGGGCAGGTCCTCAGTCGTCAGGAACACAGTCTTTGTTGTAGATTCTTTAACGCACTTAGCAGTCCTTTTTCTGGATCTCTCAGATGCAGGTTCATCAGGGTAGTTGGTTATTGCAGTCTCACCTTAAATAAGGCTTCATGCTTTCTTCTCTGTGGGAGACCCCAGCCGTCTGCAGGCCAACTTACTTCTTTTGAATCAGGAACTCAGCTGCTCTGCCTCAGTCCTTAAAGCCAGGCACAGTTTCCCCTAGGCCACTGATGGGACAGATCAAACCCCTCCAGGCAAAAGCTGAGCCACAGGGTCCAGTCCTTGGCCTTTTGGTGTCTTGCTCAGGCTTTCTTTGCTCACCGGCTTCTTTCTGCTTCAGGGAGAGAGCTGGCCATCAATGGCCAGCCCTTTTTGCAGCAGGACTCTTGGAGCTCTCTAGCATCAGGGGCCTCTTCCCTTTCTGGGCTCCACGCACTGTCCTCAAATAGGAGGAACTCTGTTTCAGCTTAATTTGGGCTCCGCCCACTTAGCAGCTGAAAACAATGTCAGGCCAGATACTTTGTTTCTTCAATTCTATTGAGTCTTTCCTGTTTTCCTGACTTCAAACTTGTTTTTCAGTCTATTGAGTCTTTCCTGTTTTTGCTGACTTCATGCTGTTAATGCTCTTCAGGCCCCGAATTAAGAGACAGTATCAGAAACTCCTATATATTTTCTAAATCTAATTTATCTAACCCCTACAGGATGTGTTCCAGGGTTTCCCCCATTCAGTGATTTGAGAAGGAATTGATCTCTTACAGAGGAAACTATCATAGGCACACAGATTGTCTCTGGTGGATCATTTCACTGCTCATGCTTATGGTTTTCTGATGTATGTCTGTTATGGTGACCAATAACACACAAGTCAAACTGAAGACTTTGCTTGTTCATGGTGGGCTCTTGTCATTTCCCCTTTATCTTTTAGCAGGTGTCACAAACCCAGCAGTACTCATCTCAGATGGGATGAGGGTGGAATGGAGGGAAGCAGTGATGATTTTAGGATGCTGTACTTGTTGCTTTTCTTGTTGCTATGACAAAATACTAGAAGAAGTGACTTAGCTTCAGAGGTATCAATCCATTTCGGTGGGGAGGGCGTGGCTAAGTAGAGCATTTCATATTGAAATTGGCCAGGAAACAGAGAGACAAGAGGAGGCTGGGGCAAGATACCTGCAAGGACCTCCCAGCAGTCTGCTTCCTCTGTGTAGTCCTAAAGATTAAAGAATGTTCTGAGATATCCCAGTGGCAGAGGACCAGGTGTTTAACACATGAGCCTAAGGGGAACTTTATTGTGTTCAATCACAGTAGATACTACGTAGAATATTTGAGCTCAAACATCGGTTCCTTTCATTTAGCTGCCAATATTTCATCTTATTTCTTGCTATTCAGCGGGTCTCCAGGCACAACGCTTAGAGGCTACAACTTTGGTGAGGACAAAGATGACATTTTCCTGACTAAGAAGCTCGTGGCCCAGCTGGGAGAATCAGATTTATCTAGAAAGCAGTAGTCAACACCCTTCAGAGAAGTATCAATGGAAGAACTTCCTCACACTAGGAGGACCCAGCGAGACTTTACAAAGAGAACGGTACTTAAATCCAGTCTAGAAGGATGACAGGCAAACAAAAAAGGCAGGTACATTGGCGTACAGTGGGGAAGGGCATAGGGAATGGCTGGAGGTGAAGCGAAAGGAAGAAAGCAGGAGCTGACAGAATCCTGGCAAGGCTAGAAATGGTGTCCTACTGGAGCTGAGGTAGAAGATGACAACAGAGACATAAACAGCGGTCCAATAATGAAGGAGCTGGTGGAAGAAGGGCAGATTTGAGAAAACTGAACCCCAGGGCTTGTGGTTACATAACGCATTCAAGCATTGCCTGGTTTCTTATCTTTTCAGGTTTGAAGCCAGAACCTCTGCCTTCCATGGACGCCATTGACTTCTGGAAGTCAGGATTAAGGGCAGCCACTGTGGAGTGGGGGTGATGGGCATGGGACCTGAGCCGAGCCTCTGTCACGGGTAAGCACAAACAGTAAGCCAGACTTCGTTGGTCCCTATGACCCACCTGGGATCCATGGTGCTAATTAATCATAGTGACAGCTCCCTGGCCGCAGTTAGAAGTGTCTTTTCTTTCGTGAATGCTGCTACTTTAACCTGCCTGAGGCAAGACTGCGCTTCGTGACACCAGAATAAAGCCTGGTTGAAAATGATGAATGCTTTTAGGGAAGAATAACATTTTGATAAAGACCCACCCCGTCAGCCCCCAGGTTGCACAAGAAAGGCTTTTCCTTGCATGTTTTCACAGTCATCTTACAAGAAAGCCAGCTCCATCTTTGGGGCTCCAAACAGGCTAACGTAAAGAGGCTGTCTATGATGACAAATCAAACACATACCCTGCAGTTGGGTCTGGCATCTCATGAAGAATTACGCTTGGAGCAGCCCCTGAGGTCTCAACTTGCCTCCCAAATTCTGTATCTCATTATATCTGTTGCTGACACCCTTTACCCCTGACACCACTCCCTTCAAAGATCGCGACTTGGATCCAGTCTACACACAGAACCCCTCCACCGCACAGAAAACAGATGGTTGCAAACGCTTTTGGAGACTTTTTGATGCATGTTGTTATGTCCTGTTTGCATTTGTTTGTTTAAAGTTGACCTTTTTCTTATTTGTGTAAGTCTCCATCTTCTCCTTAGGAAAATACTTTCTGGATGAAAAAGAAAATCACAATGTTGGAGAATACTTATGTAATTGCCAGGAAATACTTATTTGGCATAATCAATGTATGCATTGTAATAAATGGAGGCAGTGATAAAATTTGGTCATAATATGCTCCCTTTTTTTTCTTTAAAAACTATAACTCTATACAAAATTATCTGAAAGACAGACAAGAAAGCATTAAACAATGTCAGATTGGTGGGCTCATGGGTCATTTTGAGATCTTTATTTATAATCACATGTAAATTGTATAATCAAAAGACTAATATGGAGGGGTGGGGAGATAGCTCAGTGTGTCTTGATATGCAAACACGAGACCTGAATTTGGTCTTTACCCATGTAAAAGCTGGCCATGGTGGAGATGCCTATAGCCACTTTGTTGGGGATATGGGGGGTAAGTGGATCCAAGGGTTCTTTGGCCCACAATCCTAGCCAAAACTGCAAGCTCTGGGACCAATAAGAGACTCTGTCTTCCAAAAATACAGTGCAGAAGCAATTTAGATACTCTGATGTCAACCTCTGACTTCCACATGTGCTCACATGGGTGAGTGTCCCTGCATATATATGTGCATAGAACACACACACACACACACACACACACACACACACACACACACAAGTAATATGATATTTTTAATCCTAAAATCAACTGCTTGGTTTACCCATAACAACAGATACAAGTTAGGTGCATATACCCCTTAAATTAGCAATAACATAGTCAATAAGAAGTTGAATTTGCAAGTTTTCATTAACCCTAGTGGAAGTTACCAGCTCATATTCTAACCACAAACAGGCCTGGCCAGCAGATGAACTGTGCTCAGCATCCCGTAAGCACTAGGCCTTCAACCAAAACCCAAGCCAACCTTGTCGAATCAAGACTGAATACAGAGCACAGCTCTCTTATAGTCTGTAAGTAGCCACCCGACATAGTGGCAGCCAGGACGTGGAGCTCCACACCATCACAACCCTAACTTCCCAAAAGGCTTTTCTCAGGGGACTTGGATTAACAGTATTTGACAAACATGGGCCAGACATACAAAAAAGGGGCTGGGGGAAGGTATAACTCATCTAAGAAATAGTCCCTATAGGGGACAGATCACAGCTTAGTTACCCAGGGAAGAATCAGAGAGAGACCAGAACCTGTGCACCTGGGCTGTTTTCTCTTAAAGGTGCAGATGGTGTGATTCATTTCTCCCAGGGAAGGAAAGCTGTGGTAGAAATTAGGCCTTATTTTTTTTAGTGAAGTTAGTAGGCAGTTCAGATTAGCATATGGCAAGATATAGGGAGAAGCTTGGCGTCCCTTTATTTGCTGATATGGACAAAGTCAGTTGTGGCCCATGATATGCCCTGTTGAAGAAGCGTGGCTAAGAAACCATGCATGCCATACAGATGGTGTCGGTTGCCATGGCAACAGGACTGTTGGAACTCATGAGAGACTTTGGACCCTTGAGATGTGATCGCCCCTCTTGCTCCTGCCCTCACCAATTGAGAACTCACACTGGAGAAGCACACAGCAAGGTAGTGTGATATGTAAATTAACCGAATTTACATAAAACCTGCTGAGAGAGAGTTCCTTTAAGGCACCTGACTTGGGGCCCCAGAGCACCAAAAAAGGCAGCAGGTGAGTAGAGAGATTGGAAGCTGCTTGGAGAGGCTTTCAGCTGTGAGGTTTGCCTGGGCCAAGGAGACCGTAGAGGTGACTCTTAGCTGATGGAAAAAGCCAGTTTCAATTTGGCGATTGGAACAGACTGACTTTATAAACCAGCCACAATTTGGTAGTGGAAATAAACTGGCCGTATGAATAGCCAAAGTAAGGCCCAATGGAGTTTATGTTTAAAATATACTACTTGATGGGACTGCCGTAAACCAAGCCATCTAACACAGACTTACGCTAAGAATATGAATACCCTTCTAAAAAAGTTTAAATAGTGTTAATTAGGTGTTTTAGATAGGTATTAGAGTGTTCTTAGATAGATTTAGTGTGTGCTTAGATAGATTATAGATGATAGATTATAGGGTTTAGGTTATAGGATTTAGGTATTTTATAGGTGATTAATAAGTATTAATAAATACACATGTGATAAATAAAAATATTCTGTTACAGAAAGCAAGTGGGAAGTCTTCATATGACACTAGACAGCCCATAAGCTCTTAGAGCCTGGAGACATATGCATCATCAGCTTTGAGGTTCGGCTTTCCCTACTCACTTCTTTGATATTATTTGCATGCCAAATTGCCCCTAGTCTAGAGGTCAGGGATAGGAAATGATTGTCCCTGTTGCAAAGCTATTCGGAATACAGTTGAGGTGGCTTAGTGTTGTTGTGTGGTCATTATAAGCTGGGACTCGGGGTGAAACCTTGAGATTGAATCTGTGCAAAGAACTTCACTTGAATCATTTGCAGCACGATGACAGCATGCATGTGTCTCAGGGAGTGTATCCTCGGGATTTACAGGGAGTTAGCAGGCAGAATGGTGCCCTTGGCTTGGCTCGCCATTGTAAGACCTCTGTTGAGAGCAAAACTGACAGGAGTCCTTAGAACCCTGCTCACAAGATCAAGTTCTGCTGGCATTTTTAATCCTTATACCGTGATCCCCTCACTGTTTCTGTTTACCTCTGTGCTCTTGTTTCCTTCTCTCTGACGGGCTCTCTGTGGTCTTGAAGTTCCTGGACTTCTCCTCAAGTATCTGGTGCTTGGTAGTGAACAGTTGAAACATACAGTATATCAGCTGCAACACAAAAAGAAGTGAAGTAGGTTAGAGGTGCTTTGGGGATGCTGGCAATGGAAGTAGGCTACTGTTCTAAGTATGGGGCTAGGGTAGGGCAGGACAGGGCAGGGCAGGACAGGATAGGATATGGGATAGGGTAGGGTACGGGGTAGGGTAGGGTAGGGTAGGGTGGGGTGGGGTGGGGTGGGATGGGATGGGATGGGATGGGATAGGAGAGGAGAGGATGATAGGATAGGATAGAATAAATAGAATAGAATAGTGTTTCACTCACGGCAAAGATAAGATCTGAATAAAGCAGCTTAGAAAACTTCTTAAGCTCCTAAACAACCCAGGGCTCTCATCTGTCCAATCCAGTCACACTCCTTGTAGGTTGCAAACAATGAATATGGTACCCTGGAAGCCAGCAGCATCGTACCCGATCCCAAAAGTCTCAGCAAGCACTCTTCTCTTCCCTCTTCCTTTGCGCCTTGGGTCTCTAAGCATGATTCTGTGTACAGTTTCTGGATTAAAGCCCCTTTGGCCATTTTATTCCACCCCCGACTCTTTGGTTGTTGCTCCCTGTGTTCCACATGCCCACATCGACCCTTCCAGAACCTTCATGTTTGATTGCCTTTAAAACAGCAACCCTCTCACTGCACCATGACTGACAACATGCTCAATGGTGAGTCTCCAGCACCACATTCCATTAGAATCCAAGTAAATCGTAGAAGGCTTCAGAAAGGTCTTAGTAACTAGACCGATGGGTTGACACTCCTGTTGCGCTGTGCCCTTACAAAAGTCTCAATAGCCAGGTAGAAATTTAGAGCAGAGTCTTGGTGGTCTCAGGAGTGCTGATTTTAGGAACTGCTGTTTTTACCAAAGTCTAGGATGCTCAAGTCACTTATACAGAAAAACACAGAGTCTTCACACAAGCTATACACACCCTCCTGCATACTTTAAATCATCTCCATGAGTTCCAGTGTCTAACATGATAGAAGTGCAAGACAGATAGTTGATATGCTGTATTCTTTAGGGAATAATAAAGGGAAACTTGCATATGTTCAGTTACGGGCACAGTTATTTTGAGTCTGAATTTGGTTGAGTCCACAAATGTAGAGCCCCAGAGACAGAGGGCTGACTGCATATACACACATTTAAGTATCTTAAAATATGGGGCCTGATTCACTGTTCCGTGAACTGCATCTCTTACCATGATACTTGAATGTTTCTGAAATATCAGTGCCAAGACATGCCTTCATTTTGTGTGTCACTAAGGAATAGCAAATGTTTCTTATTAAACCATGACAACATACTTCACTTTTAATTTCTTTACATTTGTGTGTGTGTGCGCGCGCGCATGCGTGCGTGCTAAGGAGTAAAGCCAGAGTGGCTCACACATGCTCAGTGCTCACCCTGCCACTGAGCTATATCTACAACCCTTGAATCACTTTTTTTTTTTTAGACAAGGAGTCTCTACGCAGCCCTGACTGTCCTGGAACTGGCTATGTAGACCAGGCTGTCATCAAACTCACAGAGATTCCACCTACCTCTGCTTCCCAAGTGCTGGGATTAAAGGTGTGCATCACTATGCCTGGCTAGAATCACTTTTAAAGTATTGAGAGAGCCCAGTCAGGCAGATTGCTAAGGCAACTGCAATTAGATAGACTTGAAGCCCTCTGTTTCACTCTCATTGAGACCACCCTCCTCTCTGGTCATCCATGTTAAAAGGGTGTTCTTAAATTTTCTGCAAGGTGTTCTTCTCTCACAACATCTATGTCATTCTGCCATCTCTTGCCACTGGCACACTTGCCCAAGCATAGGCAATGGGGCTTACATTTGTCCAGGGAGAATCGAGGCAATGATAAGATGCTGTCCATCAGATGTGTTCAGTTACAGAGATGTTAACGTGGCTGAAGTACAAGAAATACATTATAAATGTTGGTAAGGACATTCGGTGATCTCCTACATGACTGGCTTAATCAATAATGTGTAGTTCAGAGAGACAAATTATGAACACATCAAGATCAGGTTTAGCATTTGTCACACTTTGTTCTATGCACTCTGGCTTGGATAATGTCTCCCAAAGATCCCATGGGTACAATGTGTGGTCACAAGCCCATGGCACTCTTGAGAGGTTTAGAACCTTTTAGAAGTGTGGTCAGATGGGAGAAAGTCAGGTCACTGAAGACACGCCTCGGAAGGGTCCTTCACTGTCTTTCTTGATTCCCAGGTGCCATGAAATGTACATCTTCATCCTCCACAAATTCCCATATGGGATAAACTACCTCATCACAGGCCCAAATGTGATAGAGTCAATCAGCCATGGACTAAAGCCGCCAAACCTGTGAGCCAAAGTAAACCTTAATTCCTCGTAAATTGATTCCCTCAAGTATTTTATTACAGTACAAACAGCTGACTAACCTAAGTTCTATAAAGATCCAGTTACCTCAGTTTTACAACACCATGAGCACCTATTATTTTTGGTTCATGAAGAGGCTGGGGGAGGCATAGCAAAGTTAAGGTGCTTATTCAGGGGACCCAAGCAGTAAATAAAAGAACCACAAAACAAAATGTTTTTGGACTCTAAAGACTATATAAATGCAATCTAACCATCTCAGCCTGTAGAGAGGGGAGGAACACTTGAATGAGGGAAGTCCTGAGAAAATGGTTATTGTTCACTATTGTGAACAGCCATGACAAAGACCAAGACCTGAGACCCATAGGAAGTTGGCTAAGCCATTTCCCCAAATAGGCTGTCTCAAGAGGGTTGACAGCATTTTCCTATGAGTTCCAAAGTGTGAACGTTTATGGATGATGGTTCAGAAACTAGTAACTGTAGCTTTCTCCTCCCAGACATTTAGAGCCTGGGACTGCTCCCCTACAGAAACCTCCTACAGAAACTCAGTAGTGCCTTACACCACCACCCACCTGCCTCCCCACATTTTGTGCTATACCTAATAAACACGCTAAGGTTCTGGGTTGCCAGCACCCTCCAATGGAGTTCATACCACCACCTGGTCGAGCTTTCTGTGTCTCTGCTTTCTCCATTCCCTTGCTGCCCCTAGTCAAGGTCCCAAGACCCAAGCAGTACAAGTTATGGCATCAGCCATTCTACAGCGGAGTTTGGAGCGGCATCTCTTGTTAAGATGATCACAGTCTGATGGACATTAATGCGGCTTTTATTACACATAGGCAGCAAGAATCATTCTTGAACATAAGCATTTGCCATCAAATGTAACCGTTTCCTTGAGACAACTTCCCAGACAAATAACTATTAAATCTAAGATAGGAAAGCCTGCAAATATCTCAATATTTATGCTAGTGTGTTCTCAACACAGATCTCTTAACTAGACTGCCAACCGTGAATGACACAGCCCTACCTCACTTGTAAACCTTAGGTACTATTGGCTTCTCTCTCTCTCTCTCTTTTTTTTAAGATTATGTACCATTTTTATGAAAAACAAATGAAGAGTCTGGATTAAGAGAGCTAGGGAAGTGGTTCGGTCAGTGCAATGTTTGTCATGCAAGCATGAGGAGCCAAATCATCAGAGCCTACATAAAGCTACAGACTCATGGTATCTGTGGTATCAGCCTAGTGCTCCAGTGAGGTAGGGGAAATCCCTGGAACCTTGCATCACAGCCAGCCTGGCACATACTCAGCCCTAAACAAGAGACCCTGCCTCAAACAAGGTAGAAGGCAAGGGTTGACACCTGAGTTGTTCTCTTAGCTCTACACACAACTGTGACACACACCCACACATGCACATACACAGGCACACACACACACAGAGCTTGCCTGCTCTCTCTCTCTCTCTCTCTCTCTCTCTCACACACACACACACACACACACACACATACACACAGAAAAAAGACCTAAGAAATTAAAATGTTATTTTAATATGTCCTTTGACATTCTAGTAAGGCTGAACATATGTTCATTAACTGGCAGTCATGGCTAGCTCTTCTGTGTGTGGTGAGTGTGCTGCTTAAGATCACATAATCTTCTCCTAAGCTGAGGGATGCTCAGTTTCCAAATAGTCAAGCCCACATATGGGGGGGGCTATCTCAGCTTTCCTCTGTGACCAGTGGTTCTCAACATCAGGGCGACATGACTGTGATCTTATCTCAGGCGCTTGACTCTTGCCATCTGAATTGATATTTTGTGTGCGGCCTGGGCCTCAAGATGTGCAGGAGCCACCCTCCAGCTGATTCATCTATTTAGTGAGCCAGCCTGGCTTCAGAGAGCGTAACTGAGTGCATCCCCCTGAACACGGGAAACTCCTCTTCCATACGTCTGACACACGCATAGATGCATACTGCAAAGATGAACATCATGAAGGAGTATGTGACAGAGAGGTCATCGCAAGGGAAGCAAATAGATCCACCTCCAGGGCCATCTCATTCACTCACAGCATTGACTCACTACCTACGTAAATGGGTAGTAGGAAACAGGTGTGGTGCACATTTCCGGAGCAGTCACCAAGGGTCAGGCACTCTTCTGAGACCTTTACCATATTTCTTCTAGTAACCCATTTTATGGGCGAGGAAACAGGCATGGTGCAGCTCAGTCACCTGCTCCCAGTCACACTCAAACAGCCTTAGAAGTCTATGTTGCTCTAACATGCCCCTGTGAGGGATGCTACAGGAAGAGCAGTCAGTGCATCACGGGAGACAAAGCAGAGAGAAGGCCCTGCTCTCACGTAACTCAGTCTACTACATGAAGGGAATAATAAGTACACAGGGTCTGGAGGAAAGGCACAGGGCACTGCACAAGAAGATAACTAAACACTCATAGACAGTGGTACCAGCAACAGCAGCCACAAGGTTGGGGCCAAAATGGTCTTCAATGGACAAGTAGACAAAATGGTGGCATGGCATGGCATGATGAAGGAAAAAAGGAGATATTTCACACACAGGATGAAAGTGGAGGCCACTGGGATTTGTGAAATATGTCAGTTGTAGGGCTGGGGAGCGTGGTAAAGTGCCTGCTACACAACCGTGAGGACCTGAGTCCAACCTTCTGCACCCACACAAGGGCCAGACGTGGTGGTGCACTCTTAGAATCCCAGAGATGAGGAAGCAGAGGCAGGCAGACCCCTGAGGCTCACTGGCCAACTCACTTATCCCAGTTGGCTAATTTCAGGCTGGGAAGAGACTCTGTCTAAAAAAAAAGAAAGAAAGAAAGAAAAGAAAAGAACAAACCAAGGTGACTGACTCTTGAAAAATGACACTCTGGTCTCCACACTATCCCAGGGCCTCCATCCAGGAGGTGGTCACAAGGTTTCATACCAGGGACCCACTTAGCAGGAAACCTGTTGCTGTTGACCATTTACTGAAGGAAAACAAGAAGCAGATGAGTTCCTAAGTCTGGGCCCCCATAGTGATCAGTGGTTCTCAACATCAGGGTGACGAGACTGGGTCTATAACAAAGCATCCTTCCATGCCTGTGTGTGCCATGCTACATAAAGCATTACTGTCTGTGAACTTTCTCTGCTCTCTGCAGAGGGCAAAGCAAGCTCTGGTGGGGCAGGACTGTGTACTCACTTTTCTGACTACGTGTTCTTTGTGTATGCTAGCATACATACAGAACCTAGCACATGGAAGTGGCATCCATAAACACAGGTACCCTTCGTCCACAACTGAGCACTGGGAGTCAAATGCTTTCAAAACCTTGACTGTTCACTCAAAACCTTGGAAGTGGGTTCTGGTGTGATCCTCCTTTCACAAATGGAGAAGCTGATGGACCACCAAGAGGGCTCAGTGGGTAGAGTCACTTGCTACGAATCGATCCTGGAACCTATATGGAGGAAGCAGAGGGCTGACTGCTACAAGTTGCCCTCAACCTTTCACATGTGAGCTGTGGCACGTGAGTGTACACACACTCACACATACACACACACACACACACACGCACACACACACAAAGTTTTGTTTGTTTGTTTGTTTTGGATAAATCAAGAGACCCACTGACTCCTAGTTCTCCTGCCTGCCAGGATACAAGTTCTCCAAGTCAGATTCGTGACTTTCTTATTACTTATGATGTATTTATTACTCATGATTCCCGCCCTCTCCCTCCCTCTCCCTTTCACTGGGGTAAACAAACAAATATCCTGAGGACAGATGAAGGCCAGAGAGCTGAAACCACTTGCCCAAGGTGTCAGAGTGAACCCCTAGCCTGTCCTGAGGCTCCTGGAACGCAGTTTAGTGACACACCCTGAGGTTGTAAAGGAAGGAAGACAAAGCAACCTTTAGAAACCAAGGCAATGGCACAACACTCATGGCTCTGGGAAAACAGGCCTGACTGGGCGCCTTGAATTAGGCAGGTTGGCCGGATGCTTTTTGTCCTTCCCTTCTATGATTATTTCACCGATAAAAGGAAGGCTGGGATTGCCCCTCTCAGGGAACTGCAGCGTGATCTGGCCCTTGCTGGCTGGAATTTACCAGTTTCACTAATGCCTACACACACCCCATTATCTGAGAGTCAGGATGAAGCCTGGTGTCTGTGGTCCCACGACCTGGTGTTTATCAGCACAGACAGACAGGATCACTTCCACGGGTAATGACTTCCATCCTTCCTCCGTAGGTTTCCTTGTCTCTGGATAAAGATAACAACTAAATGTATGCCCTGGTGTTAGTGTGAAGCCTGGGTGAATTATTACGTGAAAAGCACTTAGCCCGGTGACTGGTGTGTGCTGCATATATGTCAGCTATAAGACACTCTCCGTTCACACAGTCAGGAGCATTAGCACGTGAGACAAGAGAGAAGAGCCGCAGCTATGTCTACACCCAGGGTTGAGGAGAGGAAGGAAGATGGCAGGGGTGGAGGCTCCCTGAACCCTTCAGTTTCTCAGTTGGGTTGGGAACTCGTTCAGAGGAAGAGATGAGCTGGAAGCCAATGGGGACTAGGAGGTAGGGGTGGAGGATGCTGCTACAGGGTCTGGTGGCAAGCAATTTGAAGTCGGGGTAGATTTTGTTTTTTTTCTAAACTCTGCAACTGTAAACTAGCTCCCTTCCTGGAACAGCCAGAAGTAGATCTGCCCTAAACAATGGCAGTGTTGGCAAAAATGAGAAAATTGCCAATAGGTGAACAGGCACTGGGCAAAGGAAAGAGGTGTGAAAGCAGAAGGTGGGGTTTAAAGGAATACTTTGTAGCTAGGGAATCCCCAGACACAATGCAGGGCATGGGATGGAACCTTGTGCTCTGTCCTGGTGTCAGGCAGAGGGAAGTCACGAAGGTGATGGACATTTGGGTTGTTTTGGTGGGTACTGAGATATTCTACATCAAAGGACACTTATGACCATTTAAGTGTCACAGCCCAAGTGTCCTCAATGCTTGGAAGGCCAGGAAAACTTCCTCAAAGAGCAACGCAAGTATTCTGGATGAATCTTAAGACATAAAAACCAGGAGTCCTGAGCAGCAGGCTTGTGATGTGTGTGTGAAGCACAGAGTCCCATCCATGTGGGGGAACGTCAAAGGGCCGTAATGTTTCCTTTCTATAGCCAGGGTGGACACACAGAACACTCTGAGGCATGAGAAATGCTGGAATTCAGCGAGGGCATTTTGACAGCCCTGAAATTTATGTCTGGCTGGAGTGAGATAGCACCCCGCATTTTTAAACAGTTTTGGTCAGAGGAGAAAAATGCAAAATGGGCCCCTAGCTAATGAGGCCCTGGTCTTCCTTTTCTGGGACTTTAGTACGTAATTAGAGCTGGCTTCATGTAAACTACCAGCGCGCTCAGACTTTTCACAGCCTTATGGATGTCAGGAGGGAAAATGAATAGCCCCCTGTTTGTACTTCAGACTTGGGGGGGGGTTATTGAGACAAACAGCTCGGGCACAGCAGGTGTGACTTCTTTGGCTTCAATGTGAGGGACTTGCCAATGGCGGCTGGAGCTGATAGCATAAAACTGTTAATGGAAGAAAAACAAAGTGAAGTCTCTTGACTGTTAAATAAAAGCCTAAGCCAGGCGAGGCCAGACTTTGGGCTGAGAAGCACACAGACTCTCAGTGCTGGGAGTATGGAAGAAGAAATGTCCAGACATACGATGGAGACGAGGCTATGGGCAGGGTAGGTACAGCATGAGGTCTCAGAGATGGCAACAGTGAGTTTAGAAAGGTCTCAGAACTACCCAAGAGTTCAGAATAGGATTCCAGATCTCCCAAGCCTGGACCTGGCACCAAGTCCCCAGTCCCCAGTTAGCCCTGAGACTAAAACTCATCACAGAATATAAGCCGGAGTAGCCAGAACAGCAAAAAGACAGAGTGGTTTCTCCTCCTTGTGTCCCCGTTACCAACAGAAGGACACCGTGTCCTAGGGACGAATGGGTCCTGAATCACTGGAAGGCCACAACACAGGGGCAGTCGTGACAACAAGATGTAAAGAGGATGAAATCACAGAATCGTGGGAGCTTGCTTGTTACAGCATCTAGCACTATCTTGCCTACTATACCTAGTCTTTAGATCTTCACTTTCATATCCCCTCCTCACAGAGGGTCCCCCCCTTATTGCTCCCAGACACCCCCATCCTGATTCACTCTGCAGCACCCAGCATGCTGCCCTGTCACCAGCTCTTTGTTCATCTCATTCTCTGCTGGACAAAGGTGTCTGGGGTTAAGACTGTTTTCCTCTTGGCTGAGTTCCATCTTTGATGTGTCACACTGTAGAACAAGTGCACAAGCATTTCTTCAGCTCTGAGGGTCTGTTTCCTTATCTTTTGATTTGAGAGGACTGACGAAATTATTTAGGAGAATTTTGTCCAAGTCTAGAATTCAGGGGTGCCTAAATAGGATTGACACGGATACCTATTTTAGTTTTCCCAGAATCCCTTTACATTCAGAAGTGACCCCGTCCATTCCACAAGGTTCTGATGGACTTAAACCCACCATGATTCATGTCATCAAGCGCCTCATAAGTCCCGACATTTTACCACCACAGAAGTGGAACAGTATTCCAGAACGAGCCACAGAGTTCCACCCTTTAACATAGTGATCTGTCAGGGATAGAAACAAGGCCCAATCCAAACTTTTTCCTGGAAAAAAAATTACAAATAAATATATAGTGTTTAAAATACATATTTATTTTTTAAGTGTGTACTGAAACATAGAAACTGGTTTTGTCCACTCTTGCCTATATCTTGTGCTAGAATAATGTTTATATGAGACCTTCAGTGGTAATCTACCCATCACTAGAAAGAGAATGTCTCTAAAATAAGCCTAATCTTAATGCCCAAAGAAAGTCAGAGTCAGACACATGAAGGAGAAGGGGAGAAAATGTCCAACAGCATTTAACAAGTTTCTAGATACAGCTGTGCCTGAAGCTAGCTATGGATGGACTTCGACGTGTGACGAGTTTACAAATTGATTGGAACTTAAACCACATCTTAGAGTCTGTCATCTAAATCCAAAGGTCCCAGTGAGACGAGTGGGAAACAGTAGGCTTTGTGGGGTTCAAGTAACATGTACCAAATGTGCACACTACTGTGTGGGTAGTGGCTACCCAACCAACTGTAAACTCAATGACAATCATGGATAAAATGTGTCATTGGGATTGGGGAGATAGCTCAGTTGGTGCCAGGCAGGTTAGCATGTGCTATAACCTCAGTGCTGATAACACAGGGACAGAAGAATCCCAGGGCTTGTTGTCCAGCCAGCCTAGTGAGACAGGAGAGATCCAGGACCAAGGAAGAGGCCTTGCCTCAAAAAAAAAAAAAAAAAAAAAACCAAGGTGGATGGAACCAGAGGGATGGCACTCAACGTTGACCTATGACACTCATGTATACCAATGCACACATGCACACTACACAATGCCTATCTTAAAATTTGGCATATAATCTAAATTGTGTACTTATTGCTTACAAAGATAAATACGTTTCAATACATGTATTCCACTGTGGGCTGTAAGAGCAAGCCTGGAGAGCGGTTAATATAATTTCAAAGGATTGGAGAGCCCTTGGCCCTTGGGAACTTGTCTTTCTGTTACTTTCACAAAGTACGAAAGGAAGGCGGTTTTTAACAAAATTTCACTGATTTTCCCATAGGAAAGGCAAATTGGGACAGCTGCCCCTGAATCTGGCCTATGTCACCCTGCTATCCCTCTTTGCCTACACTTAGGGTTTGAATTGGCTCGTGTATTTGAATACCTGGTCTTGAGGTAGTGGCACTGTATGGGAGGTTGTGCGATCTTTTAAGCACAGAGTCTATCTTGTAGACATAGGTGGACCCCTAAGGTGATACAGCCTGTGCTACTTCTGGCCCAAGCTTTCAGCTTCCTGTATGCCACTGTGAAATGACCACTCACCACCATACTCCTCCATCACCACGAAGCAAGGCAATCCACTGTGCCATCCATGCCATGGCAGACTGTACCCCCGGGAATGTGAGTCTATCCCAGGAACAGTACAGATCTCTGCTCCTGCCTCTCAGGTCCCGCGCTCTTTTCTGCCTTTCTGTTCTCAAGTGTCCATTATTCCTCCAGTCCTGTGGGCCCTCCCTCCATTTTTCTGAATGCTTCCCTGCAGTTAGCCGACACTGACTTTTGCTACTGACAAAGAAACTTCCCTAGTTCACACGGGGTAAAAACATATCAGATACCAAAACATCTGGGGCCAATGACTGCACCCGCCTCCAGCAGGCCCCTCCCCAGCCACTACTGTGTGGAGGACCAGCCTACCATCAGCATCATCCTGAAATCCATCTCCCCTTAGACACAGAATCATAACTATTTTACACTGTTATATAGAACAGCAACCTCACTGTTGAGTGGCCCTCTGTCAAACTTCTCCGGTCTGACAAAGGATTTTAAGTCAACCTTCATTCTGGCTTGCTGGGTTTTTTACTAAATAAATTACTCCTGGGATGGGTTCTGCTCCGTCCCTGACAGAACTATCTGTTGGCAGCTTAAAACGTTGGTTTGTCCTTGCCTCTAGCCCTAAAGATTTAGAACCTCTTGGAGATCAGACTCTCGACACGGTTGGCCTAGAAGAACCCTTACGCACAGCTTCCTAGAGCTCCAACTTGTTCCAAGATAGACATTGCTCCTTCATTTTCTTCCAAGCTTGTGTCCCTCCCTCTGTTAGGGACTTGGCAGCTCCTTTGAAGCTTCTGGCCTCTCCTAGGTCACATGACACTGGACATTATCCTGGCCTTTGTTTCTCCCAGGCTCTCCCAAAAATTTAGGGCCAAGGGGAGTATTCCAGAGTAGACAGGCCTCTCTGCATCTGCGGACTCCTTCCAGGCATCTGGCCTTCCTCAGGCAGCCAAGGTGGACAAGCCACGTGGTGACAGGCAAATAGGCAACAGGCCTATGTCTGCTACTTGCTGTCCACTGCCGGCTAAGGAACATAACCAGTGGCCAATCAGCTGTCCAGCTGAGGCCAGTAGGTCCCCAGGGCAAGCAGTGGCAGCACAGACTCCCTACTTGGTGGCCAGCACACCTGCCTTCTGGCCATAGCAAACCCCAAATGCTGCCAGCCACAGAGGACTCAGGCGGCTGTCTGTCTTGACTGAGTCTATTTGGCCCACAGAAACTATGTGAAGGCAGAGGCATGCTTGGGCAAATCTTTGAGCCTGAGTGTCCTCCATACCTAACCCAGGGGACATCACTGGGATGCACAGAAGCTGAAGAAGAAGATTCTGTCATGCCTGGCTGACTGTGGAGTGTCTAGTCACCACATAGAACTGCTTGGGGTAGGAGCTCCGCTCTGCTTCCAAATGTTTGGAATCACTTTCAGTTGCAGTGCCTGGACTGGACTGTGTAATCATAGAATATTGGGGGTTGGAGGAGGGGTGAGTGTTGGGGCAGCCCCCTCATTGCACAGCTAAGCAGGCAGAGTGCCAACCCATCTATTGAACATGTGTTCATTGGGCCCCACTAGGTACCGGGCAATGTCCTGGGTGCAAGAGATAAAATGATAAATGACATTAGATCCAGGCTGTCAGCTTGAGAAGATGGCAGTGCAGTAGGACACATAAAGGGCCAGTGGTTGGGTATGACTGTTTCATGCAAACTGGGAGTACAGCCTAGTGAGACTACACCCCGGCTGACCTGATCCAGCCAACGCAGCCTTACAGGAAGGCCTCTGCCAGACTCCAGAACAGGACAGGATTTGGCTAGATGAGGGAGAGTGACATCAGGAGGAGAGAGAGCGCCCATATTCAAGGCCCCACAGCAGAAGAGAGCAGGGACTTCCTACAAAGTGTAGGTACCAGAAAGTTCAGGCTGGAATGGAACAGGGGCAAACAGGCACAGAGTGGAACAAGAAGAGACCAGACTCGGGGGCAGAAGCTATCCAGAAAGAGCACTTAATGGATCTGTGTTAGGCAGAAAGCAAAAAAAGATACACAAGATCCCCCACACTCTTCAATCTTCCTTCTGAGTTTCAGTAGGCAAGACCACAAACATGATGGAGTGTCATTTCTGGGGCCAACAGTACACTGAATGGGACAGTCTTGCAGATAACAATTAGGATCAGCAATCAGCAGTCTTTAATTTAATGGGCAGGGAGCTTATTCGGGGCAGGATGTACCTGATCAGATGGGAGTTTCTCTGATGACAAGGAAGAGAGGAAGAACTACATGGTAAGGATGGACCTCTACCCTACAGCCACCAACAAATGGATCCTTTCACCAGCTTGAATGAGGATCTGAAGATCCAGGTGAGACCAGGAAGATGTGAGAAAAAGGAGTTTGACTAGAAAACAGATTGTGTTTAAAGCTGCTGGCAAAGAGAGTTTCGTAAAAATCTTGAAATTCCCTCAGGGCACTCTCCTAATTCCAGTGCAAATCACACAGCCTCTCTATAATGACACATCTCTTTAACTTCAACAGCCTCTTACAAGCATCCGCGTCTTCCGGCTCCACGTTTTGCTCCTGAGCCTTGCTGTAAGCCTTACCAAAAGCAGCCAGCAGTAACCATACCACACAGCCTGAAGGCTGTGCTGTGATGAAATTTGCCTCGTCAAATTAATTAGTACATTAATTTGTTTTCATTCACTTTTACTCAATTTGTAAGAACACAGACCAAGCGTCCTCAAATTCTTTGCCAAAAAGTAATGTAGAAAATAATGCTGATCTCGCTTTATTTTCTGCTGTTGTAATGAAACACTGGCCAAACTTGGGGAAAGGGACTGTTTCATTTTACAAGTTATGGTCCATTACTGAGAGAGCCAAGGCAGGAACTCAAGGCAGGAACCTAGGCTCTGTGGTCTGGATAGGATATTGCAGTGGCAGGAGCATGTGGAGGAAGAAAACCATTTAAATCACAGTGGACAGGAAGCAGAGAGAACACACCAATAAAACAAGGGTCAAGTACGAGCTTTAAAGTCTGGTCCTAGGGCTGGAGAGATGTCTTAGCAGTTAAGAGCATATACAGCTCTTGCTGAGGGCCCAAACTTGGTTGCCAGCTCTCACACCAGGCAGCTCACAAACACCTGTAATCCAGCTCCATGAGGGTGAGGGCACCTTCCAGCAGGCAGCCTGCACACACGCATGCACACGCACGCAAGTCCACAAACTTCAAAATAAATAAACCTGAATCTCTGGTCCTCAGTGACCTACTTCCACCAGCTAGGCTCTACCTCCAGAGGTTCCACAGCCTCGCAAAACACCACCACAAGCTGGGAAAGAAGTAATTACAGCACCGGCCTATGAGAGAGATTTCAGATGCAAGCCCTCATAGCAAGTAATAACATTAAATATGCTTGGGTATATGTGAACAAAGTGGGTATCTTCCTCATAAAGTGACTGTGAAGTCTTTCGATTCAGTAAACTGTCCCATGGCATCAGAAGAGTCCTTTAGGTAATATGAACACATAACCTTTATTAGTGCTATGGGTTCTCATTATTTTTTTACTCATTCAACCTCCACACCCCTCTCCTATGGTGGCCACAGAACTGAAGTTCTCATACACACTAGGCAAGTATTCTACACCCTCATAACTCAGCTTTCTTACTGACATCTTTTAATACGTACTTTTTAAATTTAATGAAATTCACCTTAAGCAATGTTTGTTTCTTCTGCTTTTGCTTTGGAGTTTTCTGTGTCCCCAAGGCTACCAAGGTATTCACTGCTGTTTTCTTCTAGACTTGAAGCACAATGTTTTTCTATGTTGCCTGTTAGGACTAATATCCATCCCATGGTAAATTTTGTGCTTGGAATGAGGTCACACTTTATTCTTTATGTTCATGAATGTGTATAGAAATGATGATGACGTAGCCAACTATACAGAAACACATAAAAGGATCACAGGGTCAAAGACAACCACTTCTACCTGGCTACTTCCATGTTAACTATTGAAATGAGAGTGATTCTGACATACTTCAATGGCAGTGAGGAGGCTCCTGCAGAGAGGGAGAGTCTGAGCCCCCATGTGACCACATGCATAGCTACCAAGGGTAGAGGAATATTGTGGGTGCAGAGTGTGGAAGACAGTGGAACTGAGGCAGGAGGAGGTATTCTGTGTCTCTTCTGAGTGAGGGGACAAAGGAAAGTCTGCAGCCATTCCTGTGAAACATAGGAGGATGAACCGGAGTGTTGGGAGTACCAGGAGACTCGCTTGTCATTTTTTCTGAAATCACAGGACTGGCATATTGCCTTGTTCTGCCATATTGGTGCATTGTTCTTTTTCCAGCAGTGTGCAGTCATTGTATTACACACACACACACTCACACACACATGCACACGTGCAGACGCACACTCAAACATATACACACATGTGCATTCACACACACACACATACTAGTGTGTGCATGCACGGACATACATGTGTGAACATTTACCCAGGGTACAGGTAAGATAGACAAATGGGATGAAAATCAGACAGGCAGAGGAGTTATGGAAATGCTATGCTCGAGTACACACATTAGCATAAGTTCCATATCAGTAATGAATTTTTAGTAGTTACAGGTGGGAAATCCCACATCAAAAGGGGGTTAAACAAGGTAAAAGTTTATGTCTGTGTCGTAAAAGGATTTGGAGGGAGATGGTACAGGACTGGTTTGTCATCAAGGGTCTGGATTTCTTTCATTTTTTCCCCTGCATCTTAATAGTTTCAGCCTCAGAACTGATGCATAATCTGAGGTGGTTGCTGTAACTCCAGCCAAAACCTCCAAAATTCTAGACAGAAGAAGAAAACTACAAAATCTCCATGTCTTCAGTCTAAGGCTGCAAGGCCCTCTAAACAACTTCCTGTTGCATCTTGGGCCAACCCTACAAGAAAGCTAGTGAGTTTTCCTTCACGTTTGTACACCAGTGAAAAAGAGGCACCCCATGCAGGAAGTGCCCCTGGAATTCAGCCTTCGGCCAGGAGATCCTGAGGGGCTGTCATGACAGACCCTGACCTGCATGCTAAGGAGAGACTGACCAGATCTTGAGCTTGCCTCCTGTCCACCTCCACTCACCTCTGCCCTAGCTCAGCCTCACACTTCCTGTTTGTGAATCCGGGTATTAGCAAGTGGGAGACACTGGAATTTCAACTCCGCTGGGTCCAGAACCATTTTGTTTCTGTTCCCCTCAACAACCCTGATTGTGCCCAGCACAAGAGTGGACCAGCCAGCTTTGGGTACCTCATCCAGCCTCACACAGACTTTCAGCCCTGAAGATTCTGTTATAATGTTTTCTTTACCATCACTCATTTGTTTTATTAGTGTGCTCATCAACACACAGTCACTAGCCCCACGTGGCTATTTCAATTGAAATTAAACAAGCAAACAAAAAAAAAATGTCAGCTTTTCAGTTGTATGATTGATTTGGGGGGATCTCAGATGTCCAAATTTTATGACAGGAGCATCAACTATTCCCACCATCACAACAAATTCCGAGCACTGGAGGGCAGGGGTTATGCTTAACTCAGTCCAGTACTCTCGGTAGCTGACACCCCACCAGGCCCTCACTGAATTCTGGGAAATGAAGGAACCATCTAGTGCATCAAATCCAACAGGCTGGTGCTGAGTGGGAAAGGCATCTAATAGGAGACAACTTTTCAGCCAAGTCCCCAAGGTAATTATATGAATGGGTGGGTCAGGAAGACCGTAGAACACTCCTGAGAAGGAAGTGACATTAACTAGTGGGAACTGTGCAGGGAATTGGAGCCCACCTGCTACTGTTCCCAGGCTCCTTTTGCCCTGCCAGCTAAAAGTCACGAGAGGTTGTGTTTTCTTATCAGGTTTCCTCCAGCATGCAAGCAGCGTGCCTTGAGACTATATGGTCTGGTTTTGACTAATTGCCCTCTTGGCTGGTTGACAGTCAGGCAATTTTTTTTTTTAATTTTTGATTTTTTTGTTTGTTTGTTTGTTTGTTTCATTAGTAAGTCTTGATTAGAGGTGAAAATAGAGGACCCAGCAGAGAATCACAGAGAGGTTTCCTAGAGATTTCCAGCCACAGTGCCCAGGGGTTCTGGTGTTTACAGCAGAACTGCTGTGAAAACGGGTGTGTCCTCCTGGCCCTGGGGCACTAGAAGACTTCTGAATTCCTCACAGAAACTGTTCAACCCCCGGGCAAAAGATTCCCAGCCAGGCCTGGCTGAGTTGTTCCCCAGCTCGACCTAAGAATCACCTTTTTTTTTTTCCTCCTAATCTACTATTCACCCAGATTTGTAGATTGAAACCAAGTCTCAAACTCTGGGACAAATGGCTGAGGAGCCTACTTAACACATCGAAGAGGACCTGGCCACTAGGTTCTCCCAGCATCCTTCAGATCCTACCTGTTACAGGACCCACCCCTGGCTGGCATACCCCACCCACTTCCTTAAACTTTCCAGCCAGAAAAGTAGCCACTTGTCCCTTCCCTCCATGTCTGGCCTCCCATACGGCACTAAATACATCTTTTTAAAAAGGCAAAATCACATTTCATCACCGTCACGTCCAATACCTCTCAGGGGCTGCCCATCCCATCTGACAGGGTGAAAGAGCTAGATCAAAATCCACCACCAAGAAGAAGTTTTGAGATGTTCACTCCATCCATTCCAGTTTTTACTGTCATTATCCATCCCTTTGGCCCACTGTGAAAACTAAGATTCACTTCAATTCATGGAGAGTAAAGAACTTTCCCCGGGCTGCCCACTAGGTTGGTGGCACCATTGAGTACAAGGATCTTGTCACATATGCTCAGCCCATTTGCAGGCTAGAGGCTTAGGAAGCTCCATACTGCTCTCTCATTGTCTGGTTCCTTAGAGGCACCTTCCAGACAGGAGAGAGGGTTCATGGTGTTCTCTGGCTTAGGGTGTTCAATCTGCTCATTAGGGTAGCAATAAACTCAGCCCTCAGGGAGCTCTCCTGCAGGCTTCCCTGTCACCCCCTGCCCTGTCTCAATCTCAAATCCCCATTGCCTGTGGGTCCCTTTCCCAGAATGCTCTGAGCCTTGACATACAGGACAGGCTAGACAGTGGCAAGCATCTATCTCAGATACCTAATGTCTGTGACTAATGACCCAGCAGGAGGGACTCTGATACAGACGTCTCCTGGATTCTGTGTTCCTATAGTCCCTCTACAGTCCCACTTGGAGGTTAATCTACTCCAACCTTCAGTGTGCAATTCCTGCCACTTTGGTGATGGTGGCTATTAATCAACTACCCACATTTTAGGCTGATGTCACATGGGTGGGATTCATTCACACTTGAATCTTTTTTAACCCCTGCCCTCTTTGGGAGGACTCCTTACTACATGAACTATGAAACCAAAGAGGGCTCTCCCTCCTGTCTGGCACCGGAACCTAATGAGAGACCCAAGAGGAGTTAGCAGCATGCTTCAGCTCTGGCTATGACTCTTAAACAAGCCGTGCAATGAGCTCATAACAACTTGCAAAGTCTAGAAGGACAAAGGTGCCTTGAGTTGCTTGTGAGGAGATCTTAAAACAACAGAGATCTTAAAAACCATGGGCCAGCCAAGTTCTTGAGTCCTGGAGACTTAGGGCCACGCCATAAAGTCTACAGCCACAGATACACACAAGCAATTTATTGCATACCAGGGCCAGTCCTGTAGGCCATTGTGCAACCTTAATGTATAGCTAGCCCCACAGGCTGAGAGCAGAAGTGACCCTAGGGAAGGCTATGTCGGGGCTTCCTCACAGGGAGCAAGCAATTCGCAGATTCTGTAATTTCATGGTCTTGGAGAAGTCCCACTGTTTATCAGATCAAAATGGCACAGAAAATCGGGCTTTAAGGTGGAATCTTCAGAAGCGTGAAACCTCCCTGTCTCCCTCTCTCCCTTGAGCCTTTTGCATGCAGGACCATTGAATCTGCTTACTTTCAATGCAGTTCCCAGCAAGGGCTCTGTTGTCATCTTTGTGTTGTTTATTTCGCAGATGAGGAAGCTCAGACTCCAAGAGAGCAAACAGGTATGAAAGGGCAGATCAGAGAGCCGAGGCCAGATCTGCCTAGCCCCAAATGTCACATTCTTTCCACTAAGGAGGGGCTGTATTTCTTTCCAGGGCAACTTTCAAGAGACCTCACTAAAAAGCTGGCAGCTAACATCTCTGACAGTAGAATGGACAGGAAGTCTTTTGGTGGCCCCAGTGATAAAAATATGGGGGTGACTGCCCATGAGATGTGGGTATGTCAGGGCTGGGGCTGCGGGGGACACTGAGTGATTTCTGACTGAAATGTTTTTGTCAGGAAGTTCTGGTGGGGGCATTGTTCCAGGAGTGAGGGAGGCAGAGAGAAGAGTAGGGTGAATGGAGCCAGAGAGGGAAGACCACAGAGAGAAAGGCAGAGGTTGAAGGGAGGGATGAAGGAGGGGAGAGAAGGGTGAATTAAGGCTTCACCTTCAAATTCATATTTTCATCCTTTTCCTGAATGGAATCCTCTAGAAGCAACAACCCTCTCAAGATATCAAGCCTCCTCTGATCTCCAGCTGTGACAGAGGCCCTTCATCACTCACACTTGTCTACTGAAAGGGACTTCTTAGGGTCTGTTCAAGATGACACAAATGTGCACAAGCAGGCAATGGAACAGCTTTGCAGCCTTAAGGAGAACGTCCTTGAAGATGAGTTGGTCCTCTGCAATTTGCTGGCTTTGGAGCCTTCTGAGGGCACCACCCCCACCTTGCCCACCACAGCCCTAGAAGCATACCCTAGGGAGCCAGCATTGTATAGAAAGAGAAGCTTCATGGAGCAGCAGAGCCCTCCTGCCGATGTCCACTGATGAAACAGTCACACCCACCTGGATTGCAGCTGACTTGGACAAAAACATAGAGAAATATGTTTGTTTCCCCAGTGATGCTAATCTCTGTCATAATGGGACTTCTACTAGTCTGGTCTCTTGCCCACATGTTACTACTCCCTGGACAGCTAGAGCAAGCTACCTGGCTACAAGGCTCCAATGAGGCAGAGGGTTGGACCTCAGTGTCTCTGTCCTCATCCTACAAAGTGCTTGGTTTGGCAAGTTTCATGTTCCCCTCAGGCTGGTTGATCCTGTGGACCAGTCTGTGGTCCTGTATAGTATAATCATCTCTGATGTTGGCTGTAAGTTAACAGCCTCACACAGATGACAGCCCCATGCCCCTTGCTCTTTGGGTCCCAGTTCAGAATCAGGAGTGAAGAAGATCAGCTTGTGTCCTTGGCAAACCCAGGGAGCAAAACACAGAGTCAGTGTTTTAAATATCATCCCTGCCATTGTTCAGAGGCAAACTCCTTAATGATAAAGCAAACAACAACAGGATTTCCAACTCCTGGGGCTTAGCCACATGTCCCCTTTACCGCTACAAGTGGCTCTTGAGCTGCATCTGTCCCCTCACCCTGATGTCTCCTGGATACTTTAGCACTTAACCTCCATCCGTAGTCACACACCCACATGACTTCCTGACTTCTTAGCAGACAAACTCCACCTTCAGAAGAAGCGTACAGAGGTCACTCACAACACAAAGAGAGCCATAAATAATGTGTGTCATAAATAATGTGCCACTCCTCATTGTCCCTATGTCTCAGGCCAGGGTCTTATTAGGTCAGCTAGGCAGAAACCTGCCAAGTATTTGGCAAGAGGGAGGGGCTTCCCCACGAGCCTGCTCAGTCCCTGGAGTACTTGAAGATATTCCTAGGCCTTGATGTCAAGGTCCTAAAAGAACAAAAGGAGCAGGCCAGGCAGCACGCATATCTGTGCACACAGCAGAGTGGATGGCTGTGCGAACACGTGCATCTTGTGTCCCTCTGTGCCTGTGACTCTTCCGATAGTTCTGGTGTGACTGTTTCCAACTAAGCTTCGACCATTAGGCTTGTGAATTAACAAGGAACTGAAAGGAAAGAAGCGGCTGCCAATGTCTGTCGAGGTGGAAGATTGGCTGAAGATGGTAAGGGAGAACATGTTTGCATAACACTTTGGAAGACATGATGACTGAGTCAGGAGCTCAGGTGCTCATGGAGATAGATGATGGGGCTACCTAAAACGCCTCCATGCTGCATTTCCCTTGACACTGACATGGCTGGGAGACACTTTCCAATGTCCTTGTGTGCTGTCCCTCATAAGGTTGGCTGGAATGAGCCTTAGGCCCCTCTTGCTTGATCCTCTGTATTTGTTGTGTTTCTGTGTGCTGTGTCCATTCTCTCAGCTCTCAACATTTTATTCACAGGATTCCTATAAAACCAAAGGACAGGCGAGGTTTTCCAAGGTGAGAATGGGCATTGTTGCTTTCGTAGTGCGGAACCTGGCTCTTGGTAGGTGATAAGAAGACATCGTTAGAATGGAGGCATTTTGCTGTACAGAGTGGGAAGCTCCTCCTGTCCCCGGGGGCTCCGCTGTGACTCCTCTGATACACAGCTCCTGTGGAAAGCCTGGCTGAATTGCTGCTGCTCCAGAGAGAAAAAAGAATCTATTAATCCTTTAATGCTCCCGTCCCAAATGGGAGGAGAGGAGAAACCCTTGTAGGGTTTCTCCAGACACTGCCTAAAAGCAGTCCCTACCCCCACTGCCCACCACATGGCCACTTAAATAATAGTTCACATCTTATCTCACCCCTGACTTTATCGAGAGACAGTAAAACAACCAGTAACATGTGGCATGTCTCCACAGTAAAAGAAGTCTCTGCCAGCGTGGACATGACCAACTGTGGTGTCCAGGCTTCTTTCTCTTTTGCTTCAGGCAAATTCATCAGGAGATGAAGCGACCCCACATGGTCTGGAAGAGAAGGAAGGGCCCATCCCCACACTCAACCTAGCAGCAGCGATGGGCTGTTCTTCCTTAGAAACCACAGTAGAAGCCAGGAAGGGCAACCTGTGCAGTCCCAGAAAGTTGCAGAGGGTCAGCGATGCAGAGATAAAAAAGGGCCTCCTGAAGCGCGTGAAAATTGAGGTGTGCACACGAAGGTAGCATTGGAGTTAGCTGAGAGTGGGCTCGTGGGCTGCAGTAGAAGAGCAGTCTCGTGAGAATGCACAGCCCATTTGAGGAATGAGGGAAGGTAGTCATCATATCTACCCACAGAATATATGGGACAGGGGTAAAAGATGAAAAAAAAAATACTGTTAAAGTTTTGATCCAAAGGCAAAAGGATGCCACTGAAGAGTTTCCATGGAGAAACATTTAACCTGTTAGACACTGAAAGATACTTCTCTACTAGGACTGCTGGCAACGGGAGATGACTGGAGAGGTGAGGATGTTGAAAGACTTGGTGAATGGAGGGATGTGGGGCTGGCCGAGAAGAGGCAAAGCCAAATGTCAGCTTGTGATACTAGGAACGTGACATGGGTGGGCCCTGATTTACTCCGGTCAGGGACTCTCGGCATGCTCCAGGATGAAAATTACCATGGGCATCCTCCCAACCAGTAGATGAACCTCCTCTGTTCTAGCTTCCACAGAAGTAGCTGTGGGCAAATAAATATCAGATTTCTTTAACGTACCTACCCTGGCTTTGGGGAAAGGAGATAGGACACCTGGTCTTACTTTCAGATTTGTGCTGTATCCTGAAAGTCCTATCATGGCTGTAGATGTCTGGAGGGAAGAACAGACAAGGAAAGGGGTGTGGTGTCTGTCCAACTGTGACTAGAGTGCTTATCCCTCCTAGAGATCTCGCTAAGAGATCCAAGAGGTACAGAGTGAGAGAGAGGAGTCAGTGCCAGCATCTGACTCCAAACATCCATCTTTGTTTACCTTCAGAGTCCTAACAGTGGTGTGCAGTCAACTGTGACACATGCAGAGGAAGCAACATAAAGGCAAAGTTCCAGAAGCACTGTGCTGTTGAGGGAAGGTCTAATATCATTGCTTCTAAGAGGTTGAATTCAACGCTGAGATCTGGTTACCACCCTTTCTGAGGCATTCTATTGATTGGTTAATAAAAAGTCGCTTATGGCCAATTAGCTGGGCAGAAAGAGTATAGGAAGGCGGAACTTCCTGAGATTAGAACAGGAATCCTGGGCACACACAGAGATTCTCTCTCTTTCTGCCAGGAGTCACAGAAGGAGACAGACGTCTGGAGAATGCTGGAAGGTACTCACAGGCACATGGTGGTTTGGGATTAGGTGATCTGGGTTAACTTAGAGTAGCTAATTGAGAGTCTGCCCAGCTAAGGGCTAAGCATTAAAACATTAAAAGGTCTTGGTGTGTTTAATTATTGGGGAAAAGACTGCAGACGCTTATAGGCCCTCAGTCCAAGCAGTCCCTAGCCATTGGGCTCCCAGACACCCAGACTCCCCTCAAGCCCAGGCAAAGCTCCTGCCAACCTGCTGGTAATTCTACCAGCCTAATATAACAACTCATATTACTTAACAGAGTTTAGGTTACAGGTGGTGTAGGCCACCCTTGGCCCCGAGGCTCTTTCTCCAGGATAAGTTAGGCAACCGGTTAAGGCACGCAGGCCAGGCCACCCGCTCCTCTGCCAAGCTGTTGGCTACTCCACCAGCCTAATCTTACAGTTTATACTTACTAATAACTACAATTATTAATTTGCAGTTTCACTGTGCTCTCTTGTTCCCCTCTATTAAGGTTCCTATCCAGGCCTGCACTGAAAGCATTCCCTGCTACAGCCTTGCAGAAGACATTCTGCCTATGTCCTCATTCCCCACATCCCTCCACATCTCTCCAGAGTGGAATTGCTGCCAATGCTACCCTCCAGGGGTACATTTCTTGGATCCATTCCAAACTCTTAGAGAAACTGGCAGCTCATCAAGACACTTAAAGAAGGACTGAGAGAGGAGTGTAAAGATAGATCATTGGGTTAGACAATCCCACAGGCACTGTCTATCCTGGGCCTATGTGAGAACCCAGTGGAATTGTGGGTGATAGAAACCAGCGAGGGAGTTGAGAACTTACCTCCTTTCTCAATATTGGAGCTTCCCCTGTCTTTCTACACATACACTGCAGATCCTTGCATCTTTGGTTCCAGTACACTAGGTTTGTCTTATTGGTCTGGGTACCATCAGCATTCCAGTCTCTGTCCTACAGTGTTTTCCAGGGACTGAATTCACAACACATATTTGTAATGAGAGGAAAAATCCAAAAGGAAAACATAAATGTCAAAACTAAGGAGCCCACGTTTGACAAAGGAGACAGAGAAAACTAGCCCAATAGCTTAAGAGGTTTCCAGAGACACAAATTGCTCTGTTTCCTACCACAGGGCCATAAACTCTGCCAGACCCAAGGCTTGGATGGCTCACCCCCACCCACCCCTCCTGGAGTTTAATGAGGGTCCTCCAGCAAGCCAAACAGCACCTCCCTTTCTTACTCCACCTCTTCTCACCACTAGAGTCCGTAATGACAAGCCCAAACATTTTGGGTCCCTTTCCAGCCAGAAGGCTGTTCTGTTGACATGTATCTCTGGGCCACTCGATGACATGATTATAGAAGAAACAAAGGAAGTGAATTTGTAATAAATCTCCAGCCAAAAAAGAGACACCATTGAAAAGCTGAGTTTCTTTCCAGTGGCCTTGGCGGACAAGAGCAAAGAAATGTTTGTGTGTTACTTTCAGCGTCTTTAATTAGCCCGAGCTGCTTCTCTGTTCTATGGGCTGAACTGTATCCTCACAAACATCAGGGAAATCCTTAGGTTGAATCCCTACCCCATTGCATGATAATGTTTTGGAGACAGCTAGATCATGATGGTGGAGTCTCGCAGATGCCATTGGTGGCCTTTTATAGTGAGAGATGCAAGAAGAGATGATCTCTGTCTCTCTCCATCATGAAGGGTTTGTTGAGAAAGTCATATCTACAATCCAAAAAGAAGGCCTCGCCACATGCCACACCTGGTGCCATTCTTGACACTGGACCAGTCAGCTCCAGAACTATGAGAAACAATTGCTGGTTCTTTCAGTGCCATCTTGTTGCTGCACCCCAAAAAAGACTAAGGCACTCCTAATCCAGCCTCTTGTCTCTGGACCTAAACTCTGTTCCCATTCCCCATACTCCCAGGAGCTTCCTCACATAGTTTCTTTCTGAAAGACCCTAGGACAAATGGAATTTTGAAGCAAGTTGTTGAGGAATTGAATCTTGATGACAATTCACAAGGAGGCCTGAAATGAAGATATTAGAAAGCTTTCAGGTGCCAGCTACCAAGGCTGGGTACCAGAGGAACGTCAGGACATCATAGCAAGTCAGTGTCCAGTACAGCATGGCATTCAATAACCACCTGTTTTAGGAAGGAATGGTCTCTTTCTATGCCTATGCCAACCTCATGAAGGCTTCTCATACAGATTTGACAAGTGAGAAAAAACGATTCCTCAAGAGGTCAAATGACACACCCCGTGTAGAAGGCACGGGTCTGATCTTGGAGACATAAGAAAGATACAGGCAGTTACAAATATCATCCTAGAGTCTGTTCTAAAAAGAGAGCTTATTTTCTCCAGAGCACTCAAAATATGTTGCTCCTACCCTGCTTACACCTCAAATATCTACTGTATATATATCATTTATGAAATTTATTTGTTTGTGGTTAGCGTGTATGTAGAAGCGACAGGGCAACTTATAAGACTCAGTTCTCTCCTTCCACCATGTGGTTCCTGAATATTGAACTCATATCATCAAACATGAGTCACTCAGCTGGCCCAAATATCTATATTTATAGTGATATAGACTTATTACTTCTTTGTCCCACCATTGCCTGTGAGATGTTGCTTTGTGGTTTTTATTATGGTCTATATCACAATAAGTCACATTAGGCCCTGGATTCCTTTCAAATATCTTGACTCCCCCATTGTCCCAGAACCTAGACAAATCTTCACAAATGGTCTTTGTGTCAATGGAAGGACAGATGGATGGATTGGTATGATATCTTGCACTTCCAAAAAATACCTTTATTGGCATCATGTCATGGGATCTTTATATGACTTGGCAAAGTCTGACAAATGTATAAGACATTGTTTTGGAAGTATTTGAAGAAGGTGAGAAACATGAAGACGAAAATGTTGATCTAGAATTCAAAGGGAGAGCATCAGTAACTTGGGCAAGAGATGAGGGAATACATGGGCCCTGACCAATGAAAAGAAGGAAAAACAGGGGAGACTGTGAAGAAAAACGGGCTTGAACTAAGTAAGGAGAGGAGTCGGTGGAAAACCCTCACAGAGGAGTGATCTCAGGGCTTCAGCTGTCAGCTTGACACACCTGAGAAGAGGAAACCTCAGCTGAGGAATTGCCTTCTTAATACCGGCCATCGAACATGTCTGCAGGGACACTTTTTAAACTTGTTCAATGATGGAGGTGGAGCCAACCTATGGTGGTGGAGCCATCCCTAGGCAGGCAAGCCTAAGTTGTATGAGAAAGCCAGCCAAGCAATCCAGAGGACACAAGTCACTGAGCAGATTCCTCCACATTGTGTTTTCTGCTTCAAGATTCTACCTTGAGTTCCTGCCCTGATTTCCCTCACTGATACACTGTGAGTTGCAAATATAAGATGAACTAAATCCTTTCCTCCCAAGTGTCTTTTTGTTCATGGTACTTATTAGCACCCATACACAAGTAAACATATATGTACACACACATACACACACACACACCCCACATATATACACATGCAAAATTTTCCTTTCCAGTACCATTTTATACAGAGCTATACCAAGAGAATTACTGTGGTTTAAAGACTTATGTTGGAAGTGAATTCCCGTTGCAATAATACTGGGAGATGCAGCTTAAAGAGGTATGCCCCCTCAGGACGGGTTAAAGGCATTACAGCAGGGGCGAGTCAGTTATAAGAATGGGCTTTTAAAACCCAGTTTGACTTCTTCAGTTTTCTCTGGACCTTTCCCTACGCCTTCTCTTACATGGAATCTCTTACAAGGACCACATGACTCCTATACCATGTTACAGCATGCATGGCATGGAGAACCTCCCCAAATGCTGATACCTAGTACACCTGCCTCAACATCCCATTTGACATCATTGTCCCAGACTCTGCATGTGCCAGATGCACACGTGAGCACTGTGGACATTTCACCATGATGGTCACTCAGCCTGGGCTGAGAAGAGAAGCTCATCTCTCTCAGTGAATTTTGGCAAGCCATTTGCTCCTTTTCTGGAAAAAAAAAAAGTCAAGGAGTAAATTGGGCATCTGGGTTTTTGGAGGGTGTTATTTGTTTGTAGGTCTGTTTGTTTTCTGGGGTGGTGGTGGTGGTTGTTTGGTTTGGTTTTAGTTTTGGTTAGGTTCATCTTCCTTCCTTCCTTCCTTCCTTCCTTCCTTCCTTCCTTCCTTCCTTCCTTCCTTCCTTCCTT
>CAJQZJ010001638.1:1829560-1872392 GCA_907164525.1 Lophiomys imhausi
CTTCCTTCCTTCCTTCCTTCCTTCCTTCCTTCCTTCCTTCCTTCCTTTTTTTCTTCCTTCTTTCCTCTCTCCTCCCTTCCCTCCCTGCCTGCCTCCCATGGCTTAAAGAAATGAGTTAGCTGCATGGCCTGAGAGAGAAACTGACCAGACTAAAATCACTGTAGATGGATTCCCTGAGACTGGGGACTGTGGTGTGAACGTCTCCAAGCATGGAGACCTTCAGCACAGGCTGAAAGCAGCCGGGAGAATGAACAGGCAGGCAGCAGGCTGTGGGTGCCTTCACTAAGGTCCTGGGAGGACAGCTCAGGAGGACGGTGACATGCCCCCTTCAAGTCAGTGCATGCAGACCAGGAACAAGAGTTTTCCAATGTCACCCGGAGCCCATATACTTGTTTTCAGATTTTCCTGAACTACCTCAATCTCAAGGATTCCTTCCATTCCCAGGAAACAGAGCAATGCCCCCTTCTCCTTTGTCTCCTTAGAGGACAGTCATCACTATGCATGGGTTTCCTGCCAGACACGGCAAAGTGGAGAACAAAGCCGGGTTTATTTATAAGCCTTGGGAAAATAAGGAAGATGTGAGGTTGCTCAAACCCAAGCGTCTCAGAGTGGATCCACATGGGTTCCAGCAGGTGCTGGGAATTCTGTCCCAAACTCCCTCAGAAGACCATGGGACTTCCAAGTCTCTTTTCCCTCTAAAGAACCATCCCTTCTGGCTCGATGTTGACGGAGGCACAAGGCAGCTGGCAAGCGCACAATAATTAACTCAGAATGCGCCTGCAAGACAATCACAATAGTTTATGTTTCCCCAGCACCCGCCAGCCCCCATGAGCTTCCAGATTGTAAGGCTATGGCTCGCCTCTTTGCTGTTATGGGGTGGCTCTGAGTTTGCCTCACACCAAAGTCTAGCAGAACATTTTTTTTTTAATAATAATAAAGTATTTTTTAAAAAATCAAAACACTCAGCTAATTACAAGTGAAATGCTCCCTGTCACGCACAGGCCAGCTGACTTCATGCGTGGGCGGCAGAGATGTGATAAAATTCCCAAGTTGGTCCTTACATATGTTAAAGTCAGATGGTTCAGCTATGATCCCACAGCCTTGCTTCCCGGCCAGCATTTAAAATATGACCTAAGACGGGACTGGTGACAGAGTGGCCGCTTTGGGGCGAGTTTCATCAGGAGTCAGTTTTCCTATGAGGTCTTATCCTTGCTGGGGCGCCACAGCGAGGTCACCTGACTGCCACAGTGAGTGCAGCACCGTACTTCCTCATGGATAAGCCACAATCTTTGCGATGCCAAAAGCCCTCTTATCTGTCCTAGACACTTGACCCCTGGCCATACTTGTTAACACACTGTTATTCAATCACCAAATGTCTACTTGGAGGCATGGTACTGTGGTAGCTATGATTGTAATGTTTAAATTAAGAAACAATATGGGTTTGAGTTCCATCCCTCTTCAGGACTCGCTGAATGGCCTTGGGGCAGGTAATTTTATCTCAGCCTCATCCCTTCATTGGCAAAGAGGAGGAAGTGACACAAACCCCATGTGGGGCTTGGTGTGGTCCCCTGATGCAGAGCACAGTCATAAAGACAACTGTTTATTGTGTTCTAGTGGCAACCCCAACTATCTTCCAGAGAGGGGGACCCAAGTGAGAATCTTCTACATCTCAAAGGGGTTGGAGCCCATGTTCTGCAAGCACAAGGACCGGAGTTTGATTTCCCAGCACTCATATTAAAAAAGCTTGGCCTGATGGTGGATGGTTCTAATCCAAGCATTGAACCCCTATGGTTCACTGGACAGCCAGTCTAGTTTACTTGGTAAGTCCCAGGACTGAGAGAGAGAGAGAAAGAGAGAGAGAGACTGAGAGGGGGGGGGAAAGAGAGGAAGAGAGAAAATCCCTGTCTCAAAAAAATGGTTGGTCTCCAAGAAAGACATCCTCCAGCCTCCATACACACCCTACACACATTTGTACACACACACACACCAATAATTGTGTCAGATATTGAACTGAAAGTAACAAAAGGGAGGATTTTAGTCCTCATATCAAATAGGATAAGAAAGTTATCCCAGGTGCTACCTGAGAACCACCAAGCCATTGAGAAAAAAAAAGGGAGGGGAGGAGGTATTTAAGGTACCCAAAGCCAAGCTCTTGTCTTTCATAGGAACCTACCCACTCCTGTCTTCATAATTCTGTGGCCAACCTACTCCTAAGCTATCTGGAGTGCCCAGATGCATAAGCCAGATCATCCTCCCTGCTTGCATAGAAATGTTCCCTGCATCCAGAACATCATCACTGTTAAAGGTTTGGAGAATTCCAGAAAGAGGCAACATTGTTCAGGGCAAATGGCCTTCACCCTCCTCACCTTCCATGTCCCTCCACACATCTTCAGTAAGCCACAGTCATCCCCTTGTATAATGTAAAGTTTTCTATCCAGTCTTCCCTCCTGGCTCTAGCACTGAAGTCAGGAAAGAATATTCTAGATAAACAGGTCCATCCCCTAAGAATCCTTATATCAGAGCCCACAAAAAAACAAACTAATTAATTAATTTAATTAAAACCACAGGGTCCCTAGAGCACAGAACAGGGTATAAGTGCCTCACTGAAGGTATAAAATTGGAGTACCGAGTACAGAAGTAAGACCAAGCCATTGGCCGGTCATGCTGTCAAGATTTGTGTCTGAAGCAGGCCTTGAAGGACAGGGCAAATGTAGTCTGCTCAGAGCAAATAACACAGTGTAACCAGAGTTTGGAGGGTGGGAGAGATGGGACATGTGCAGAAACAACGAGGGACACACCTGGCTGCAGCAACGACCAAAGAGGGCGTGAACAGAGAGTGGGTTGCAGAGCACAGGACCTCCAAATGCAGCATGAGCAGTTTCTCTCAGAAATCCAGATCTGGGTGTGTCCGGTGGTCTGAGAGTCTGAGAGGAGGAGAAACCCCTGCCAGAGACAACAATGCCCTTGCTACACCCACCAAACCACAGCAAGGAGGAGTTGGTACCGGAAGCAGGATAAAGGCCAAGGATGGAAATAACGGGGATTGGAGAAATTTAAACCCAGAACAACGGAGACCCAATGCCTTAGTTTCATTTCCTTTTGCTGTGGTAAAATACTCTGATACAAACAAATCGTGGGAGAAAGGATTTATTTGCCTCACAATTTTAGCCAAGTCAAGGCAGGAAGACCCTGAAGCAACTGGGCACATCATATCCGCAGTCTACTGAAGCAACTGGGCACATCATATCCACAGTCAAGACCAGAGAACAATAAGTCAATACATGTATGCTACTGACTAGTTGGCTTTCTCCATTTGTATACAGTCCAGTACTCTGAGCCAAGGGAATAGAACCGCCCACAGTGGGCAGGTCCTCCCACAGCAATGAAGACAATTGAGATAATGGCCTACAGAGACTCTCAGAGGCTCTTCTGGGTGGTTATGGATTGTGTCAACTTGACAACACAAACTAACCATCAGCTTGGCTTCTGAGTAGAGAACTAGGATAACAGGAAGGAAAAAGGGAAGTTCTCAAGCCCAAGTACGGCAAGGAATGGAGACACAAAGGAGGGGATACCAGTCTAAGAAGGGAAATGATGGATCTAGAGCAAGGGTAGCAAGAAGGAACCATTTGCCTTTGCTGGTAGGTAAAGATTTGCATGCAAGACTTCAATCAAACACAGAACTTTTGGTCAAGGAGGGCATCAATAAACATGCCAAACTGAATGGGGAAAAGCCCATGAGGCTGCAATCATACATAAAGAACTACAGGCAACTGAGAAAAGCTGGGAGCAGGAGAGGTGTCCCTCTCCAAGGAAGAGCACACCAAGTCATTGTCCAGTGTCAAATGGACAGCCCTGAGAACACACATACAAGTAACACTATGTGGGCTCAACAGGTTATATTTGGGAATATATATGTATATATAAGTATATACATGCACTCAATAACAACTCATGAGAAAAGAGGCCATGAATTTGAAGGAGAGTAGGGAGGAGTATATGGGAAAATTAGGGGTAGAGAGGAAACATAGAAATGTTGTAATGAAACATAAACAAAAAAATTTAAGCCAACGATATGTAGAAAGAAAAGTATGCCAAAACTTTGGGCCTTGTATTCTTTGGGTCCCCTCAAATCCATCATCCCTTCACACTAAATGAATTGACTACCCATCCCTCTCCTGCTGAGGAGAACAATGTGTCTTTCTGTCCTCCCATCTCTGCTATGTAGACCTCATACCTTCCCTGTCTGCACAGAAGGGAAGCAAGGTGGTCAGGTCAAGATTCACTGGGTCACACAGCACCAAGCAGCACATCTGGCACGTGGAATCATGCAACGGGCAAGATCCAAAGGCAAAAGATTTAATATCTGTGTTTGGCGCCAAGCCAAAAATCCCAAGCACAACCACTCTGTCCAGGAATCAACAAGCGTGTGTTGACGTCTGAGTCAGGTAAGCTACTGGACCAGGGCCCTTGGAGCAAGCAGAGCAGAGTACAGGGTAGGATTCTGTCTTCTGAGCCCTTGCACCTTATCAGGATGGTGGGACTCACAGCAAAACAAACAAATGACACTTGCTCAGTGAGTATGTGCTGAATCTTCCCCACTTAGCGTGTTCACATTTTACTGTGTGTCTTGTCCTAATAACCAACTCAGGAAGCTATTTTGAAATGTCTACACAAGTGCTTGCCCTTAAATATTGGTTAAATGAATACCAACAAGTTGGGCCATGTACAAAGGTGGAAGAAAGACTGAGAGAAACGAAAGCTAAGACTTCCTTGGGAGGAAAGGACTGAAGGACTTGGTGTCCAAAACGCAAGATAAAGTAGAGAGACAGGTAGGAAAGCATAGGCCTCTGGGGAGACTGTATTCATTGTCACCCTTTTTGCCTTCCCTCCCCCTAGTTTGTTTGCTTTGAATCCCTTCTCAACCACTGGACTCCATCCCCAAGCAGGAGAGTTACGAATGCATGATGGGTGCCATAGGTCTTCCACTAAGTATACGGACTTTTGTTTTTCTTTTGTAATCACAATGACAGAATCTGACAGAAGCTACATAAGGGTGAAAGGATTTATACTGGTTCACAGCTCAAAGGAGTTAGTTCATCACAGCAGGGGAGGCAAGGCCACTAGCAGGGCTCCACAGTAATTGGACTTTGTAGCATAGCTGGGAAGGATCAGGAAGCAGAGAAAGCAAGTCCAGAAGCAGAGCCAGGGCATCATCTTCAGGTCCCAATGGTTCTGCAGCACGCCTTTCCCCCCCCCCCCCCCCCCCCTAGTACAAGCAGCTGGGGACCAGGTACTGAAACATAGGAGCCTGTGGAGTACCTTTCACAGCCAGACCACAGCAAGGGAGGAAGGAGCAGTGGCAGTCTCCTCTGCGTGCCTCTTGCATTCCTAAGCAGGGAGCACCAATGCAGCTTGAGTGTGGGAATCTGTGAGGGGCTCCAACCTCAGCCACTCCAGACTTCCTTAGAGGGGTTTAGGAAAAGGAAAAAAAAATCTTGGTGTGGAGGCCTAGCAGATGAGTGAGTCAAACAGTAAGTACTCGCTTTACAAGTGTGAGGACCTGATTTACATCCCCAGAATCTACTCCAAAAATAAAAAATAAAAATAAAAAGCCAGGCATGGTGGCATGCATTTATAACCACTAGGAAAGTAGAGGGGGTGAGATTGCTGGCCTGCCAGTCCAGACTACTTGACAAAGTCTAGGCCAGTGAGAGATGCTGTCTCAAAATCAAACTAGGTGGATGGTACCTGAAGACCAAGGAAGGTTGTACTTTGCGTGCATACACACACACACACATACACAAAGGCACATACACACAGACACAGACACACACACACATACACAAAGGCACATACATACACACATATATACATATGTGTATAAACAGATAAAGAAAGAAACAATGACATAAAAAACAAACAAAAGAACTCTCAATGGGGCAGAGCCAAGATCTACTGAGAGTCCCAGCCGGACAGTTGGGTCTCAGCTAACAGCTCAAAGTTGCTTTGCCTCATTTTGTTCCACAGATATCCATCCCGTCCTCCAGACCTCACCTCAAGAGGTCCACACAGACCCTCCACAGACTCTGCCTTTGTTTCTTCCTCACATGGGGCCACGATGAGAAGCATCCTGACTTCACTTCTCTGAAAGAGAACCCAACAAAAGGACAACACAACATATTTCTTCACTCTCCATAAAGGCTCAAGTGGAGATGGAACTCCATAGCCAAGCATCTCTCTGGAAACCTTCTGCAGGGTGATCTCGACGCATGGGGCATGTGGAGACCAGGGTGGGGGGTGGGAGGAATGTGGGAAAATGTTACAGGAAAATTTCACTCAAATAGATTGATTTTTTTTAAGTAGAAAATGTGCAACCTTTCAACTAAACTCCATAAATTGATGGAAAATGCCTCATTCAAAAGGAAAAAAAATTCTGTGGAGAAGCAACATGTACTCCCATCCCACAATGCTGTTCCCATCATCCTATCAGGGTCATGTCAGGCCAAATAAGGAGAAAAATAAATACATCTTTGTAAAAGTAGCTGAGGTGAAGGAGGCCTGAAGAAGAGGAAAGAAACTGGGAAGGAAGGACAGATGACAGAGGTTTCTAAGAAAAACTGAGAGAAGAGAAAACAAAAGAGGGAGATAGGGAATGAGTGGGTACAGGTGGAGCAGGATGAGGGTCACTCTGAGGGGCTTGGGGACTGGTGTGAAGCAGGCAGCTAGGGAAGGGACCAGGGGGAAGAAAACTTGATCATGGTATTCAGGTTGCTCTGAAGACTCAAAACAATGGATGTGACGTAGAGACCAAGAGGTCTCTGGGATGTGTTTTACGACATGTTCAGTGGTAAGAATTGGTGAGACATATGGCGGTCAGATGCCCAGGAGGCCAGGAAAGCTCCACAGGAGAGGGGAGAGCAGATAGGCAAATGGTTCATCCATCTACCCATTCATCCATCCATCCATCCATCCATCTATCCATCCTTCTATCCATCCATTCATCCATCCTTCCATCCATCCATCCATCCATCCATCCATCCATCCGTCCATACAACCATCCATTCATCCATCCATCCTTCTATCCATCCATCCATTTACTTAGTTCATGCACCCAACAGTCTACTGTGGAATCCAGGCTTTGGGATCGACAGACCCTGAGTTTCTCCAACAGTGAGACCAGCTCTAGCTATGTGAGGGAAGGGAGGTGTCAAAACCCTCTAGTCACTTGAGTTAGACAAACCAGAACTTCTAGGTAACTGAGAAACCTAGAATGCAAGCTCAGACAAAGAAAGGAAGCAGGAGTGCATCAGTGGACAGGCGGGTGCCTGAGACTCCTGTCCTGGCACATCCTGAAGCTGTGCTCCTGGACCAGTGAGGTCAGTCCGGGGCCCTGACCTAGTCCAGCAAGGTGGAATACCCTAGTGACTCACATCAGTCAGTAAAGTGCTTATCAGACAAGCATGAGGACCTGAGGTTGGTCCCCAGAACCACATTAAAAGCCATAGTGGACCCACCCTGGGGCTCACTTGCCAGATAAACTACACTGTCTCACAAAACAAGACAGATGGCTCTTGATGAATAACAAATGACCTCTGGTCTCTATACATGTTTGCATGCATTTTTACACACACACACACACACACACACACACACACACATACACACACACACGTACAGGCACACAGTTTTCAAGGTCAGCTCTTGAAGGGGAAGACAAGTGTGCTAACTGCCAAAGACATGTTTCTCCATGCTAGCCACTAACCTCCCCCTTACCTCTTTCATCCATCCATCCATCCATCCATCCATCTATCCATCCTTCTATCCATCCATCCATCCATCCACCCACCCAGCCATCCACCAATCCATCCATCCATCCATCCTTCTATCATCCATCTTTCTATCCATTCATCCTTCTATCCATCCATCCATCCTTCCATCCATCCATCCATCCATCCATCCATTTACTTACTTCATGCACCCAACAGTCTACTGTGGAATCCAGGCTTTGGGATCGACAGACCCTGAGTTTTCCCGGTAGCTCTATCACATCCTGGCTGTGTCTCCTTGGACAGACAAGTAATATAACCTTTCTGTCTCAGTTTTCTCATTTGCTATAAAGAGATAATAACAAAATGATCTTAGTGAGTCGTGAAGAATAAATGAGGTATAGAATGCCGCCCAGAATCAAAATAGAGTAATGCTGAGGAAACTGTGAACTTTGACTTCATTGCTAGTCCCTGCCTCTGGCTACACTCCCCCTCACACCTACAATAAACATTTTCCCCCACCATACCTAAGAGCATTCATATCCTCCTTTTTTATTCCTTTCTTTTTTCATTCAGCATCATTACTATTTTTGTTGTTACTAATTTCAAAAACAACTCCTGTTCCTTAAATCACAATTCATTCTGTATGGGAGAGGTCCCATCTCATTTCTACTCTCTCTCTGGCCCCTCACTCTAGTGTGCCCCAAGATAGGAAGTAATTGCTTTATTCTGATGAGAGGAAATCAGACCAGTGTCCCAGTGTCTTTCTCCTGGGGTGCAGTCGGTTTGCCTACAAGGACTTTGTCTCTCTACCCCTCCTCACAGCACATCTCCTGGGCCTTCCCTGACCTGCTGAGAGTGGGGTCAGTCATCTCTGCAGGTTGGGAACTATGAACCAAGAAATCCAACAGCCACAAATGGCGGCCACGATGCCCAGCATGACTTTATCCCAGTATCAAAGGCCAAGGTGTGTCTAGGTCTCCACCAACAACGTCTCTGTTGTGTCTACTTCCTGAACCGGAGTTCAGAACTCTGATGGGAAGAGAAGTGGCTGTTTATTAGGTGGCCCCCTCAAACCCCAACAAGTAGCCGTGGGCACGAGCTCTCCAAGCTGAGACTACGACCTCACTGGCTTCATGAAACAGTTCAAAGAGAGAACTAATTTCAAACCCAGGGACTTCTTTTTCCCCTGGAATCCCACCAGCTTCCCCATCAACATTCCAAAGCCTTGATGAGCCCGTGATTTCCAACAGAAATTTACAGTTTCATCATATAAAAGACAGAAGGAGGGCTCTCTGCCCACAGCTTCTTAACCCCTTCATCTCCCCCCACCCCCCACCCCCACTCCTTTAAGCCAAGGTTAGCAGTTTTCATTACTGCTGCCTGCTTTCTGGGTTTAGCTGTCCCTCCCTGCTGAATTCCAGATCCTTATCCAGGCCCGCACACAGGACAGGGCTTCTTTTATGTGGTTTTTGCTTTATGGGCTCCTGGGGCCAAGCTACCTTTAGCCAAGGAAGAATGCCTTTGGCTCCCTGATGATCATGTAGGCTGGTTCTTGTTTGCAAATGGTGACTGCATGAAGCAGATAGATGCTGAGATTAGGAGTGGGGGGTTGGGGGGTCGAGCATTCCAGCTCAATAAATCAATCCGCTTTTAATTGTGTCCCCGTCAGTCCACATTCTTCTTGGGACAGGAGGGCAGGGAGCTTGCTAGCAGAGTGATCCCTCTGTCTTTGCCTTCTTTGTGTGATTGTCAACTAGATTAAGTGACTGCCAGGACAGCTGTAAAGGGACTCCGGGGTCTGGCTCAGTCCCCAGAAAGATGCCAAATGGGTCATAAATATGCTGATGTCCAATTAGGAGCTTCTAGGAGTTCCACCTGGGAATTCTCCTCTGTAAACAGCCAGGTTCTGGATTCTTTTGGTGAAACCGATGGGTACACTCACTTTGCATAAATTTTAATGTCTTTAAGTTGAAGATCAAGTAAACCATTGGCTATGCTTTTTGGATTTTTTTTTTTTTTTTTTTTTTGTAGACTCCCAGAGTTAAAGCTTTCACGGGGCAGCTATACTTCCCTTCCTTGTTGGTGTCCCTACCTGTCTAGTTCTTCAGCACCAGCACCCTGGTGGCAGCAGGCTGATGCCCACTGGATGCAGGGAGTGTTTAGCCATGCTATTGGAAAACGCTAACTACTTCTGGGTACTGGACAGCGGTCGCTTTTGAGCAAGAATGACTCGGAGCTTCTATTTGCTTCTTAGGTGTCAATAGGCAGGGAACGCCAGAACCTTATGGAAATGTAGATTCTAAGTGGAGGTTTCTGAGGAGGAGCCATTTCTAACACTCTAAAAAGCTGCAGTGTGCTTCTCCGGCACCATTCACTGTAGTTGGAGACAGGAGTCTCTCATGGCCTGGAGCTTGCTGATTCAGCTGGCTGGCTAGTAAATGCCAGGGATCCACCTATCTGTGTGCCTCTCCAGTACTGGGATTACAGGCGCTGCCACCAAACCACAGATCTGAGGGAGGCCCAGACTCGGGTCCTCGAGCCATCTCCTTTACCAATCAAGTCCCCTCCCTCAAGCTACCTTTCTAACAACCTCCCGGCTGCTGAACACTGCTCATCCAGAGACCAGACTTTGAGTCCCAAGGACCTAGAATTAACTTTCTATTTCACCTGAGTGACCCTTAAACATTTGTCTTTTTATATGGGGGCTCTGTGCTTTGACAGACATGGCACTATTATTTCGACATACCTACTTCTCACCACTACCTCATGAGACACTCGTGCTGGGTGCGAATGACAGTGCCTAGCACAGCTCATCTCCAACCCCTGCTCTGTATCACTGATGTGACAATAAAACTGCATCTCATAACTACAGCCTAACGGGCACTAGCAATAATTAAGTTTCTTCTCCCCTAGGACCTCAGCGAGCCCCTGTGGCAGCCCTCACGCGTACTTGCCATCTTTAAGAAGATCACAACAGCAGCTGCTTCTGAGAGCTGCTACGCAGCAGGCATGAGCCAAACCACACCAGGATTTCAAATGAGGCTGTTGCAGTTCTGGTTGTCTTTCTGTTGCGGCAATAAAACACCCTGGCCAAGAGCAAGTCGGAGGGCGTCTTTGTTAGGGTTTCTATGGCTGCTGTGAAGTACCATAACCAAACAGTGAGTTGCGAAGAAAGGGTTATATGCTTACACTTCCACATCGCTGCTCATTATCGAAGGAAGTCAGGACGGGAACTCAAACAGGGTAGGGACCTGGAGGCAGGAGCTGCTGCGGAAGCCAATGACGGGTGCTGCTCACTGGCTTTCTCCCTCGGGCTTACTCAGCCTGCTTTCTTTTAGAACCCAGGACCACCAACCCAGGGATGGCATCACCCATAATGGACTGGGCCCTCCCCCTTTCCGTCACTAATTAAGAAAATGTCCTACAACTGGATCTTATGGCAACATCCTCTCAATTGAGGCTCCCTCCTCTCAAAGAACTCTGGCTTGTGTCAAGTTGACATAGACCAGCCAGCACCCAGGGGAAAGGGTTTGTTTCAGTTTTCAGGTCACCAACTATTACTACAGGTATCCAGGACAGAAACGGAAGCGGGAACCTAGAGTAGAAACCATGCAGGAACACTGCTCATTAGCTCCATCCCAGGCTCATACTTAGCTTTCTTACATAGCCCAGGGCTGCCTGCCCAGGAATGGTGCTACCCAAAGGTGACTGGGCCCTCCCACAGGAGTTAAAAATTAAGACAATCCCCTAGAGCCGTGCCCACAAGCCAATATGATTTGAATTAGTCCTAGTGGAGACTCCTTTCTCAGGTACTGTAGGCTGTGTCAGGTTAACAGCTACACCTAACCAGGACAGGTGCCCAGAACATACTAAATAATTCACTAAGTATAAGCCACTGTTGTTTACTGTCTTTAATACGGGTGACTTGCTTCAATTTTTGTATTCTCAAGAGAAGATCATTACTGTCTACTAATGATTGGGAGATGCTCCTAGAGCCTCTTCTCCAATCTCAAGCCCCATGTGGCCTTCCAAAAGAGGGTCTTTTTGTGTTCGCCCACAATATACAAAGCTCCTGTAAACTCTCTGCAGGACATTTACCTTGTCCATCCCCCTTGTAGGCTTAGAGCCCTAGAAACACTAACAAGAAAAAAGTTCCAACAGAGTCCCTCTACTCTGTCCCAAAGATCAGGATACTCACACCCAATGCATTTACTTTTCTGTTGCTGGAACAAATAGCTAATGTAAGCATTTAAGGGAAGAAAGATTTATTGAGGCTCACAGTTAGAAGGCACAGTCTGTGGTGGTTTGAATGAAGATGTTCCTATTAGGCTCAGACATCTAAACACTTGGTCCCAGTTAGTGGTGCTGTTTGAACAGGCTGTGGCCTTGTTGGAGGAAGTATATCAGTCACTCACTGACAGGTTGAAGACAGCGTTTTTTTGAGTTCACTCTCTCTGCTTTCTGCTTGTAGTTTGAGATGTGAGCCCTCAGCTTCTGCTCCAGCCTACCATGTCTGCTGCTTGGTGCCTGCAGCCACGCTTTCCCAGCCACCGTGGACTTGAATCCTCTGGAACCATTTTTCTATAAATTGCCTCAGCCACAGTAGACGGGGGTTGGGGGGGTGGGGGGGGCTGTCTGTTGCAGCCTGGGGACCTAAGGCTGCTTGCTCATACAAAGGAAGATCAAGAAGTAAAAAAAGAGCATTAAAGCAGAACTACTTTATAAACCTCAAGATCCGATCGCAGCAACCTTCCCCCAGTTAGGTCCTACCTCCTAAAGGCTCCACAACTTCCCAAAATAGCCCCCACCAGCCTGGGACCCAGTTTGCAAACACTTGAGCCCCACCTCAAAAATCTTAAAGTCAATTCACTTTCTACCAAAGGATCCCATTACAAGAAGATACCTTAAGCAAAAATTTCCTGGGGTGTCAGTCGAATATATAGATCCTGGACTCTACCTGAGGCTACTGATTTAGGAACTCTAAAAGAGATACATTTTTAACTGCCTGCTTAATACTCCCCTATGCGGCATTTAAGCTTGGTTGAATTACGACCTAGGAGCCCAACCTTGGCACTATTCTCACCACACCTGTCTTTCAAATCCACAGAGCCCTGGAGTCCTTGAAGCCTGTGCTTCCTCTCTACCAGTCCCTTGGGTCTTCATTTCCTTTCTGTCCAGGATAGACTCCATGCCCCACCACTTCATTCCTCTTAGCAATTCCGTTTCCTTTCTCCACTAGAGCGATTATCTTCACCTAGTGGAAATTCAACCACAGGAGGAACCCACTGCCTGTCTTTCCATTAGGGCTCATTGACTCATTTGCCCTGCCAGTAATACTTTGCCTGATGCCCAAGTATTCCAACCATTATATATAGCAATAAAGTTGCAATGTGTGTGTGTGTGTGTGTGTGTGTGTGTGAGAGAGAGAGAGAGATTATGATTATCTTCCCAAGATAAGTTCATAGCTGAGTAGAAAGAAGCATAAAATTATTGTTCTGATATATTATTCTAAATTCAGAGATAGAAGTGAGCATAGGACACCACATGTGTGGTGAGGCTGAGGACAACTGGGTGTCCTGACACACCCCCGTAATCCTAGCACTCAGGAGGTAGAGGCAGGAAGAACAGAAGTCCAAGGTCTTCCTCAGCTGCCTCCTCAGGGAGTTCCAGGCCAGCCTGGGATATATTGAGACCCTATGTGGGGGAAGGGAGACTAAGGGAAACCTACATAGATGATCTTTCTCCGATGAACCTAAAGAAAACAATAACAACCAAGTAAATGCAGGAAGGAGGAGGTGTGCTACAGGCTAATGGTCAGCACAAGAAAGGGTGTAGAGAGGAGAGGAGCAGAGCAAGTGTAGGCTGTGAAGCATTGTCAGACAGAGCTACTGAGACAGAATGTCCCCAGCACAGAACATGAGAGTGTTTCCTAGGCTAAAATTCAAGATATATGGCCCCAATGATGTGCAATGTTCCAAACCAAGAACGCCTCTGAAAGTTCCAACATACTGGGGAATTAGGGCTATCCACCTCTTCCACGTGGTTTCTCCCATATCTGCCCTTCAAATTCCTGCTAAAACACACCGGAAAGTAAAACACACCAAGCAAGATTTGGCAAGACCTTCCTCATATCAACCCCCATATTACTTGTAACAGAGGAAAAGAAAAATATCCCACACTAAATATACATCATTAGGAAATTGATTAAATCAACTGAGGCACATTTAAACACAACATCCATGAGGGGCCTTCAGTATCCTTGAGGGGGCTGGTGTCAGGACCTCCATGGATACAATACTCTGAGGATTCTCAAAGTCCCTTGTACTAAATGATTTAATATTTGCACGTAACCTATGCACACCATCCCATATATTTTAAATCACCTCTTGATTAAGACAACTTACATAGAATACCACAATGTAACTGCTATGCCAATAGTCATGAAACTCCATTGTTTAGGGACTGTGACCAAAGGAAGTGTGTACGTGTTTTTACAGACACAATGTGTTCTGATTTATGAACTTTCCAGCCCAGAACTCTCAGACACAAGGGGATGGCTGGGCACTCTGACATCGATCATGAAGGTGTCCCGCTTCATTTAACAATGACATCATGAGAAGATCATCACAACTTAAAGTTATTTTCAATAAGGCAAGTTTATCATGCGTTCAGAGTGACTTTTATGCTAAAAAGCAACATATATTTAATAATGTAATAATATAGTCCCATCACAGAACAAATAAATGCAAATAAATGGTTAGGTTCTCACTTCTCTGGTCCTCCTCTACCTAGTCACCATGTGATAATCATGGTGATTATCTAAAATAGTTCTAAATTTTTGCTTTAAAATCTTTAAAGTCTTAACTCGTTTACCAGCCCCCCAAAAACCAGAATCAACTGGTTCCCTTTCCCGTTGACAAGCTCTCTCACCCCATCCAGGCCTCTGCATGCACTTGCTCCTTCTAAAATACCCTTCCCATCCCCCGCTTGCCTGCTTTACCTTTGCACATCTTCAAGGATCCCTTACTGCAGGAAGCCTCATCTCACTAAAGCCATAACGGGCACACACACACACACATGCACACGCACACACATACACATACATGCTTTCATAGCACACTGTCTTTCCATATCTCACTTCCACACACACAGAAGTGGTCAGCTGATCTATTCCCCTAGCAGAGGATTTATGCTCCCTGATGGGAGGAGCCAAGTTCACTTTGCAGCCCAGACACCTGTACCCGTTATCTATTGCTGTGTAACACATTGTCCCAGCACTTGGTCGCTTTGAGCAGAAAACATTTGCAAGTAGTTTCTACCAATCAAGTGATCAAAAGTGAATGTGTGCTTCTAACTGGGAGTCTTTCAAGAGATTGCAAGCCCGAGGCAAGCTGGGGCCGTGGCCACCAGAAAGCTGGGATCTGATTCCAAAGAGGGCATGTTCACCCGGCAGAGGCTTCAGTTTCCCGCCACTTGCATGCTTTCTGTCAGAGCAGCCAGTTTCTCCAAGGGGAAGGCAAACCAAGAAAGGACGCGGGAACTTGAGAGACATTGCTATCTCTTCTAATCCTCATTTCATATACATAAGAAAACAGCAAAGTCAGGTCACGTGCACAGGCTCACACAGGGTATAAGCAACACAGTCTGGCTCTAGGGATTAACACTATTGTGTTAATCATGTTGTACTGCCTCCGTATTTAAGATAGTATGAACAGTTTGAAGACAAATGAAGTTGATGCTTCCTAAGCGCAGTATAGTTGCCTAAGTTTTTCTCGATTAGCTCATTTTTTTGGTGCAGGCTGGACACTGATAGACACATCACCCACCTTGGTCCCTCACAGATCTTCAGTTCACACAGACTTCAAAGAAAATCTCAGCATCCCATGGCACCCATGCTGTGACCCAGGGGAAAAGAGTGGCCAAAGACCTTTGGCCTTGGAAAGATGGATGATCTCATGATCAGGAGAAGAGCCAGGCCTCTCTGGTGAAGCCTCAGGTACTACCCAAGATCCACCATCCCTGCTGACAAAGGCTATCCACTGGCCGTGCAGACACTCCCATCACCTGCCCCAATGAGACAGAAAGGGACCTGAGTGTTGGGAGTAAGGCTGACTGACAGCTGTAGCTGGATTGGGTGATTTCACCAAAGAACCATTCTGCAGCTGCCTTCCCTGGGCTACAAGAAAAGCTTGGAGGGAGACAGCCCAGCAATGAAATCACCACAGAGGCACCAGGCACAATAGCACCCTTGTGAGACGCAGCCTCTGATCTCATGGGTGCAGAGGCACTGCGTGTAGAGGCGCTGAGCCGTGGGTGCCTACCCAGCGCAGCCCCACCCAAATGCAGCCCCAGCCCAAGGTCCATGAGATCACAGAAGTCATCTCCTTTGACAGAGCTCAGAACCAACAAGAAGAAACCAGGAGTGTTACCCAAGGTGGAACTTTTCAGTATCTTCCTCAGGCTGAAAACCGTAAGGGGAGGACTTGAAGGTTTTCCTACTGAATTATTTGTTCTGATAAGAATATAGAGGTTAATCACATTTCACTACCTCACACATGCCAAAAGACAGTACTTTAATATTTAAAAAAATATTGTCCAGGGGCTAGGCGATGGAGCAGTATTAACAGCAATGTCTGCTCTTGCAGGGGTCCTGAGTTCGATTCCTAGAACCCACATGGCAGTTCACATCTGTCTATAACTCCGGATCCAGAAAATCCAATGTCCTTTTCTGACCTTCACAGGCACCAGGCATGCATGTGGTGCACAGATATAAATGCAGGCAAAACACCCATACACATAAAGTAAATTCTTTTTTTTTTTTTGGTTTTTCGAGACAGGGTTTCTCTGTGTATCCTTGGCTGTCCTGGACTCACTTTGTAGACCAGGCTGGCCTCGAACTCACAGTGATCCGCCTGCCTCTGCCTCCCAAGTGCTGGGATTAAAGGTGTGCGCCACCACCGCCCGGCTGTAAATTCTTTTTAAACACAAATATTTTCCCAACTCTTATTCAGAGAGGATTTAAGACAGGCACTCATGATATGGCAAGGGCCCATGAATTGAGTTGTGGGTAAATAAGAGAAACCAAGACTGAAAAATTAAATCATAGGGAGGAAATTAAATGAAATCATATATGGATTACGAAGACCTCCATGGAGTCTTTAACATTGGATGGTTCTACTTCATTGACACCGAGCTTCCTGTGGGCAAAGTGAAGAAGAAAACCCAAACAAATTGAAAAATATACACTCAACAGGTTTCAGTCAGGATGCTTTACCTTAGTAACTTTTTAAATAAATCGTGTGTGTGTGTGTGTGTGTGTGTGTGTGTGTGTGTGTGTGTACACCATGTGTACATGCGCATGTGTGCATACATGTGCAGTACATGTGTGGAGGTCAGAGGACAGCTTGAAGGAGTCAGTTCTCTCCTTCCACTATGTGGGGTCCCAGGGATTGAACTCAGGTCATCAGGCTTGGCAGCAGGTGCCTCTACCCACTGAACCATTTCACCAGCCCTCAGTCATGTAAAATCACAGTGTTCATGAGATAAAACCTGCCTGTTGCTCAAGTGAAATACAGCTTCCAAGGAAAAATTATTACTAAGATTTATTACTAAATGGATGTTAAGGTTGTTACCAATTCCTTGTTTAAAAAAAAAAAAAAAAAAACTTCTGGTTTACTTCAGCAGTATTGCTGTGTTGTGAAAATTAGGGTTGGCAAACTAGAGTCCATTAGCCAAAGCTGGCCCTCAGCCGATCATTGTTAAGTATAGTTTCAAACTTAACTGTGCTCACTTGTTTGCTCTTATGTATGGTCTATGGCTGCCTTTGTACTGCAAGGGCAGAGTTGAATTGTTGCAACAGAACCTTCGTCTACAGCAGACACACCCTAAGGTGCCCTCCACTGGTCAATGGCCTGGAACATAGTGGGACCTGTGGCATGTAGTGGTGCACTATGGCTAAGGTGGCTGGATTCCATACCCTGGATGAAGTTGCTGCTGTAATTTGGATATAGAATGCTCCCCCAGAGACCAATGTGGGAAAGACTTGTCCAAGAGCCTGTGTTGGGAGATGGACCCATTAAGAGTGAGGACCTAGTGGAAGGAAGTTAGGGGAATGGAAGAGATGGTTTTGAAGGTGGTATTGGAACCTCAGGGTCTCCCTCTCCTTTCCCTCCCTCCCTCTGTCCCTCCCTCCCAGTCATTATAAGGTACTCAGCTGTCATAGGACCAACGTAACAAGGCCAAGAGACCACGGACTGAAACTTCTGAAACCAAGACTTGATTTCCTTCTGACTGATTTTCTCAGGCAATTTGTTGAAGTGGTGGAAAACTAACTGACACCATTATTTTATGAAAGGCTCTGTCTTAGCAGATTGGAGAGAGAGGGGAAGAGAAAGGGAGAGAGAAAAGAAGGAGGAGGAAGAGGAAGAAGAGGAGAGTTTGAGATATGTAAAACTTTGGATTCATAAGACCCTCCCTCAAAAAGATTTTTAAAATTTAAAATAGTTTTAAATCAAAACAAAAGTCTTGTACAGCAAAGGGAACTGTAGAAAAAATAGCTAATTAAATGATTTAACCAGTATTTATATTATATTTAATTGATTCAGTGGTGTTAATCCTTAACCCACCACTATAAATGAATACACACAGACACCACATGGATTTTAACAAGCCTAGGCCTCGGTTGTGCAATCCTAGCCCATCTAAGCTAGCTCATAATTCTGTTACCCAAATATGACCCCATATATACATATGTCCCTTTGGACTGTTATTCTCCACGCTAAGCCGATGTTCCAGGCCACGTGGAAGGATCTTCTGTAATCTACCCCATGGCGTGTCTTCCTTGTTTACTCCTGGCTTGTTCTCCAGCCTTCTTCTTCTTCCCCAGACGCTCTGTCTCTCTCTAAGCCTGCTAACCTTAGTCCTGCCTGTCTCTGTCTTTGCCCAATCTCCAGGCCTCAGCATTTATTTAACCAATCAGAGTCAATTAAGTAACAGACAACAAACAGGACCAATCAACATTTAGAATGCTTAACATCACTCCATCATTTCCCTCCTTTTGTCTAATAAAAAGGATAAAAGGTACATACATAATGTTTAGCCTATTTGTATCAGGCAATCTTGAAGAAGAAAAAAATCATCTATCTTGGTGTGTCTAAAGTTTTAAACCTAAATAATTTTTATCATATATGTTGTCTTCAACCCCATCAAAGACATAAGAAGGGATAAAGTTATTATTTGAGTGAATAGGAAGCACAGAAGAGCAGATTCCAAAAAGAAAAAATGACAGTTTGCTGTCTAGACAGTCGCAAGTATCTCTCCATGCTGTTGGAGCGTCATCTTCAGCCTTCTGGCCAAGCGTATCTCACAGACATAATTGTGGAGCAGGAAATAAGGATTTTCCCATTCTGTCTCTGCAGAATCAGGCCATCAACTTACCTGCATTTAAGCTCTGGTCCATCTTTGGACTGTATATAGTCTGTTGAAAAAGCAGGGACATTTTTGTACAGTAGGAATTATCTCCTGATGGGAGATTTCTTTTTGATGCTCATTGTTTTCTTCCAAGTCAAATGGAAGCTATCAGGAACTGACTGCCTTAAAGTCAAACAATTCTTAAAATAATAATATATTTAAATGCCATTTTCTGTACATCTCTGAGGGTTTTGAAGACATCTATTGATTTATAAATCTATCATTGAATAAGCAAATTATAAAATTCTATCAAAATTAATCTTATTTTTACCAATATACAAAACTCTATACTAATGTATCAAAAGATAACTTTATTTTAAGAATAACAATAGTTTTAAGTTTTAGAGCAGATTCAATAATCCCTTCTTGTATCTAATCATTTTTATAATATATGCATATATTCCCCTTCTTTTTCTTTTTTTAAGTCCTTTTTCCCTATATGAGAGAGAAAGACGGATAGAGAAAAGAAAAAGAAATAGAAAAGTCCTTGAGTCTAACACAACAAAATGTTGTTGAGTCAACAACAAAATGAAAAAGAAGCCTATTGGGTAGGAGAAAATATTTGCAACTATGTATCAGATCAGTGGTTAAATCTCAAAAACAAAAACAAAAAACAAGAAACTCAACAATTCAATGAAAATAAAATATGAATAATAAGTAATCTAAAGTAACAAATAGACATTGTTTTCCAAAGAAGACACAGAAACAGTCAGCAGGTACAGGGGGGAAAATGCTCGAAATCATTCATCAGGAAAGTACTCTAAGCTTTTAGGATGGGTTTTATCAAAACGATGAGATCATACGTGCTAGCGATGTTTGGAAGAAAGGGAACACTTGGTTATTGTTGGTGAGAATGTAAATTAATGCATCCATTGGAAAGAAAGGGACTAGTGTTTCCTGGAAAAATTAAAAATGGATCTACTCCATGACCCAAAAATCTTACTTCTGGGATATATCCAAAGGGGGTTGGGGTGGGGAATCAGTGTGAGCTGGGTTAAGTAGATAAATGGAACAATGACAAAAAATGACTAATTCTGAAGCCTTCCACCAAATTTCCATCTGAATGGACCTTTTCTCCTCACCATCCCCTCCCTCCCATCTGCAAAAGGTAAGAGCATCTTGCCCCTCCTGCTCCAACTCCTCTTGGCATGCCCATCCTTTCCCCAGCTGCAGAGGAGTTCAGCTCAGCAGGTCTTTCTATAACTAACCCCCACCAGATGGTGTTAAGAAATAAATAGCCATCTGGGCGGTGGTGGTGTATGCCTTTAATCCCAGCACTCGGAAGGCAGAGGCAGGAGGATCTCTGTGAGTTCAAGGCCAGCCTGGTCTATAAAGCGAGAGTCCAGGACAGCCAGGCTCTGTTACACAGAGAAACCCTGTCTTGAAAAACCAAAAAAAAGGAAATAACTAGCCACAGTGCAGGCTTTTCTGTGCACACACACACACACACACCCTATATAATGGTTTATGAAATGCCATAGACATCATTTCAGTACTTCTTGAAGCCTCTAACAAGAGATGGTTTGAAGCTGGGGAGGTGGGATGGAGAGAGGGGAGATGCTCTCCATTATAAATATTATGTATAATATAACATATAATATATTGCATATTATATTGTATATTATATATTGCACTGACTATGGTGAGACTATTACCAGGGACTCTTTGAAGGACTAGTTGGTTCTTGAGCCTCCAGAAAGTCCAAGTCTTGCATCCGTCGGGCATCTGTGAACTGAGCAGACCTACTCACGGAGAAACTCAGATTCATCTCGGGCAGTCATCAGGTCTTGGCTGGGCAGAGGCACTCGTCCGTATCCAAGCTGGACTGCCTCACATGTTTACGAGCAATCTGGCAATCAACTTGCCTAGCATGGCACCTGCTGAAGGCAATGAGCTCTTCTGCATGTGGACCTGTCCCCTCTAGTCCACTGGTTTCAGACTTGGCCAAGTGCTCCTGTAGACAGATCCTTTAGAGAAGTTATATATGCACCCAGGTTGCTGAGGCCCACCGTCATGAGTGCAATCTGACAACCTGCTCCTGGCCTAAGAGGGTCAGCGGCAAGCCCAGACTCAAGGTGGCCAACCAGCTCCAACTCTTGATGGAAAGAGTTCCAGAATCCTTTAGTAAAGAGCTTAGTAAGGCTCATTTATTTGAGTGACACAGGAGGTGTAAAATCCTTCAACATTGCAACATGGCAATGCTGCTGTCTACAAAGTTCATATGTGAGAACCATGCAACTGAGCTATAAAACAATAATGATCTCAATGTCTGTAGCAAATTTACAGTTTTGTATTCTCAGCTGCATGTGGCCCATGGGCCTCAGGTTAAACATCCTGAGACCAATCAGTCCCAGCCACCAGTGATATCATTATGGGTTCCTTGATTGCAGTGGAGTAAGATAAATATTTCACTTCTGTGATGTTCTTTCCCAAACCTTCAGCTCCCTTCTACACATGAGGAAAATACCAGACAGACGCAGGCTACAGGATATGCTGCAAGATGTTTTCAGGGATGTTTCTCAAGGTCATCAAACAAATGGAAGCCCAGAAATTTGCATAGGCCTGAAGAGAGTAGGGACATGACAACTGAGTGCAAGGTGGCTCTTGAAACAGAAAGAAGACAATGACGGAAGAATGGGGGAGATCTAAATAAAGGCTGGAGTTCAGTTAATAAATGAATCACTCTCCATTCCTCAGCCTCAAACAGTATCATATGACAATGTGGCTTGTAGACAAGCAGGAGAAATGAAGTGTAGGGTCTGCAGTGTGATTTCCCTATAAATCAAATGACTCCTTCACTAGAGTTTTATTTGAAAAACTAAATGCTACCTCACTTCTATGATAAAAGCTAAAACTGGAAAATGATACAGACACACTGTTTACTAGCAAGGATGTTGGAGCCCCTGGAAGCTCGTCCTCTACAAATGGAGGCATAAGTTGGCACAGCACTTCAGAAAATTCTGTCTGTGCCCAGTAAACATGAATACACACATATCATAGCGCCAGTTATAGTCCGTCTCAATTGGCTCTGCTTTCATCTAAGAGACATACCTCTGAATGGGTCTGTGAGGGCGTTTCCAGGAAGAATCAATGGTGGAGGAAGAGCCTCTGCAGCCTCTTCCAATGACTGTATAGACAGAAATCAGACTGAAGGAACAGCTGTGCTGTGTGCTTCCCCCAGTAACTTCTTTCTGGTGAGAGAGTCTAGCCCATTATTGTCATTACCATGACCATCTATCACTGCCATCAGAACCCAACTTCTTTGGTCTTCCAATGTAGACTGAAGACCAGTGACTCTAGGAACCCTCCAGGCCTTTCTAAACACATGAGTGATCCGGCCTTTTGTCCTGAGTGTTGGCTGGGGTCACAGTCTCTTCAGCAGGAAGATGGCCATTGTGGACTAACCAATTGTATCACACAAGCCAATCTAACAAATGCCCCTTTGTAAGATACATTCATGCTTTGGGTTCTATTCCTCTAGAGAACCCTGCCTAACACAATTCACTTCTTTTTATTTTTTTTTCCATTTAGTTGAGTGTGTATTGTGTATTACTACACAGCTCATAGAATTCTAAACAACAATGAGATTGAGCAAATTATTGCTGCTCAAAACGGTGTGGACAAATTCAACAAACATGATGACAAGCAAAAAAGTAAGTTAAAAAAAATCAAATCCAGAGCAAAAATATATGTATAATAAATACATACTATAAATATATAATATGTATTAAATAGAGTAAGATATATATGTGTATATACATACACACATATATATACACACATATATATCTACACACACATATATCTTACTGTATTTAATTCATATAAATGGCAAAGGCAACCAGTGCCACAGAAGCCAAGCAGGAGCTGCACATGAAGGGAAACTATGGTGTCTAGAATGAAACATGGATACAGGTTTGCGGTGCTGGCAAAGTCCTGTTCCTTGATCAGGTTCCTCATGACACCAGGTATTCACGTCATAGAAAACACAACCTGTTCTATACTCCATCACAGTGCTCAATGTATGCTCTACATCAGCAAAACCATTTCTGGAAGCTAAGAAATCACACACACACACACACACACACACACACACACACACACACACACTCACTCACTTCAAACCTGTTTAATTTTGACCTAAAGCACATAAATGCACATTCATCCCCGCATTTGTTTGATGTGGAGCCCAGGCCTTCCTTGGAGAATGGTTCTGCTGACTGCAGCTCCTTGTCATCATTTTATGTAAACCACACCTACAATACCTCATCTACAGTTTCCAGCAGGACTTTCTTGGAAGTTGAGAGAGACCTTAAAAAGCCCCATAAAGCTATCTCAGTGCAGAATTTTGCTAGAATTTTATGATTTTTCCCCAGTCCTTTCATTGTCTCACCCACACCTAATTCCAAAGCGAGTTCTGTCTCAGTTCTCTTTGGTCTTTTCAACTTGGCATTCACAGAAACCATGCCCCTCTCCACCCCCACCCCACCCTGCTCTCCCTCTCATTCTCTCTGAAAGACACCTTGTTTTATTTCAAGTTAGTATTTCATTAAACAACTAATAGCTGACATTGTCATAAACAGATCTGTAACCATATGTAAATGCACCTTAACAGGCGTGCATTCTATTGACCTGGGTGTCTTGGAAGCCAAGCCGCACAAAAGCACATCTCTTAACGTGATTGTGTATTCGTCCACTCATTTTGCAGGGGATATGTTCATTAATCCATTTTCATGTTTGCCAAGTAGAGAAGTCTCTCTTGAGATTATCAATGCCCCTGGACTCCTAGCTGTTAACCCCTGATCATTCTGGGGTCATCTTTCAGCTCATCCACTACAGTTAGTCTTTTAATGATCTTTTTTCATATAGGTATCTTTGTTCCACTATAGAACCAATAAGCATCTGTTTTGTCTTTTTTTTTTGTTTTGTTTTGTTTTGTTTTGAGCAGTGTTGTTTGGTTTTGGTTTCTTGGCAGGGGTTGCTTCAGGCTCCCTAACTACCTGGGAGAGGAGGTGCTCAATAAATGAATGGTCAGTGAGCAAAAGGCTAGTGGACATATGGAGGGTTTGGTCCCCACAAGCAAAACTCAAGCTTCTTCATTTTGTCCTGTGAGACCTGTCCTGCTCAGAGCCTCCTTGTCTTCCAGTGTCTTCATCCTCCACATCCTTGGTGTATCCTGAGCCCCTCGCTGAGCACATCCTTGCACACAATGGCCCTTCTGCCTGCATACTCTTTTTTCGTGGCCTCTCATATAGGTGCCCATGTAAGATCCAAGTATTTCCTCACAATAAAAACTGGGCTTGTCATATCATGGCAGAATTTATAGCAGCTCTGATCTCCTGCCTGACAAATCCTGTTACTGCCACTCCCCACCCTCCTCTTGCTTCTCTGTTGAAGGCACAGCAACAAGACTTGGGGGCTGGGGTCCAGTCGTGGTTTTTTCTTTTCTTTTCTTTTTTTTTTTTTTTTAAGCTTCGTAGTCTTAATGTCTAGCTCAGCCCTGGCATATAGCTGGTACTCAACACAGATATGAAGGTATGACTTATCTGGACTGAGTTCAGTTTTTGGCTGGGCCATTTGATAGCTGTGGAATCCTGGAAGATTCCTTTTCCAAGAGTCTCTTTAATTTCCACCACACGATGTCCTGTGAACATTGAATGAGTCTCCAATAGAAAGGAGTCCAGAAAGGGAAGTTAGAAACATATAGGAGTGCCCACACTAAGATCAACATGTAGTCACCTGGGTCCTTCCAGGTCCCCCAGAAGTCCGCTGTGATGAGAACCCAGCAGTAAACACCCAACCCTAGGGAGGAGAAACTCCAAACACATGAGTAGAATGAAGGACTGAATCGGTACAGTTCCTTGCCCCCTCTCCTGACTGCATCCCAATTTCTCTGCCCTTACCACCCTTCCCCAAACTCAGGCTCCATCTCTGTGGGTAATTTGAAATTAAAATCCCAAAGTTATTTTTCATAAGTGAGAACAGTCACTCGCAGTCTGCTGGCACAGACCTCCTGACAGGGGCCTGGCAACAGCCGGTTCTCAGTCAGCCCTGCCAGGGGACTGCGCACATGCTTCTAAGAATAACTCAGTATCCAAGAATTCTGCCGGCTCTATCTCAAGCTGAGGCCAGCCAGCAGCTGGTTCACATTAGCGGGGAGGGCGATGGTATCCCCCTTTACTACAGTGAAGCTGATGTCCCTCCCTCCCTTCCTCTGTTCCCGTTTGAGACTGCCATTGAGCGTGCGGTCTTCATTTACAGCCTTGAAAGGACCAGGAAGGGGTCTGGTTAGAGGTAAAGCTGCAGAGTGGGTTGAGTTTGGACCCTTTCATCTCACATCTGACTCATCCATCACAGCTCCATCTGAATATCATCTGCAGTATCCCGGGGGTAGAAGTAGTCCAAGGCCACGGGAATAGTCTGCACAGATGAACTCTCCGGCGATTGTCTTGACTTCTAACCTCTCATTCATTCTCTCATTCATTCATGTCTGCACAGAATTACTAAATATAACCCTGGGGGTCTTAAGAAGGCACCTTGTTCTACAGTGAGTCTTGGGGAGGACAGGTGGTACCACTTCCCTGGGACATTAGGGTATATCTGACAGCACTGACTGTTTGAGTCACAGACAAAAGCGCAAGTCCTGGGTTCTGGTGGATAAGAAGAATGCAGAGTGTCCTGCAACACACCAAACGCTCTCACAGGAAAAGGAATGGCCCAGCACACATCTGTCAGCGCGTCTCCCTTGAGAAACGCTCCGGGAATGGAGTGTGCTGCCTTCCGTCCTCCTCTGACTCCTATTCCAGGGCACCTTGTTTATGAAAGTAGTGAAAGACCTGGAGAAATGTTCCATTTCACCCACCATGTTAGTTATGGAAACTTAAGCAGCTGATGTTCCTCGGAACCCCAGCTTCCATTCGTGTCTCTCCTGATAGTTAGAGTGGCCGTTACGTACATGACTGCCACATTCCCAGGTTTTTTCTATTGACAAATGCAGCTCAGCAGTGACAGTCAGAGACCTCACACATGGGACTCTCTCCAGTCAGTGCTGGATATCCTGTACACACTACATGCAAAATGCATTGTACTCTGCTCGCCGTTCAGTAACCTTTGCACTCTCAGTCTCTTTTGCCTCCTTTCTCCCACAGCTGTCAACTAACCTACAGTATTGCTTCCTTGTCTTGTGGCTGTGATGATACCTCACAAAAGCGATTCAAGGAAAAAGGCGATTATTTTGGCTCACAGTCGAAGGTTACAGTGTGTGGTGGTTTGAATGAGAATGGCCCCCACAGGCTCATATATTTGAATGTTTGGATTCCACTTGCTGGACTGTTTAGGAGGAGTTAGAAGGTTTGGCTTTATTGGAGGAGATGTGTCACTGCGGGTAAGCTTTGAGGTTTCAAAAGCCCACAACAGTCCCAGTCTCTCTCTCTCTCTCTCTCTCTCTCTCTGTCTCTGCCACATGCTTGTGGATCCTACTGCTGCAGCGCCACGCCAGCCTGCCTGCCTTGCCACCACGCTCCCCACCATGATGGTCATATATTCGCCCTCTGAAACTGTAAGCAAGCCCCAGTTAAATGGTTTCTCTTATAAGTTTCTGTGGCCATGGTGTCTCTTCACAGCAACAGAACAATGGCCGAGACACATGGAGCATCATGGCTGGGATGGAATGACAGGGACACAAAGCAGTGGTTCCATCATGTCTGGACACAGAGCGATGACTATCAGCTTGCTCTCTTATTTGTATGCAGCCTGGGACCTGAACTACAGGATAGTGGCACCCCCATTAGAGACGGTCTTTCCACCTCAATTAACCCATCCTAGAAAATCCCCCATTGATGTGCACACAGATGTGTTTCCATATTGATTCTGAATCCCGTCAAGTTGGCAATCGTGGTTGACCATCATGCTGACCAAAGGCAATCTGTGGTCTACTGAGTAATGACTACATGCCTGCCTCAGGGTTCCATGCTTACTTAGTGAGGCAGCACAATGGGTGCTCATTTAAAAAAAAAGTATCCTCTTCCCTCTCACAATTTAAAAAAAATAGAGTCTAGACCTAAGCACACATACATATTAACATAAATGAATATATGACCTGTACAAGAAAGGCATTAAACTATAAAGGTCCACCATCTACCACCTCTGCATCCTGCCTCCCAATGTCTAAAAATGAATGATCATTTGGCCATCTCGTCCTTTACTGGAGTAGACAGGAATGAGAAGCTGAATTGTTTTAAATAAAATAGAATGGGGCACAATAGGGGAACAGAGAAGGGGACACCACAGGAAGAGAGAACAAATGAGAGGGAGAAATGAGGAAGAGGAACCTCAAGATAAGTGATCGAGTAGCAGTTGTCCATGTTTCAGTATAGGGAGACGCAACCAGGTTAACCACACTGGGAGTCCCTGAGATGTAGCTATGACTATCCAGGACTATCCAAAATCCTCCCCAGAGAGTCCCACAATGCTGCAGTGTAGTTACAAGTCTGACTTTCATTGGTCACTACCTTAACCCAGCTACACAACCCTTCTCTCATTCAATTCCAGCCCAAAACTTCTCGCTCAAGCTCTGGGTGAGAAAGACAGACTTTCCTTAACTGCTAGAGAGATCATCAAAAGAGATGACATCAGCAAAGCACACAGAACTTCACAGTATGCATCAGAGCCTCCTCCCCTTAAAGGTCCATGAGCAGCAAAAGGAACCAAGTAACTCTTGTTTCTTGGGCAGAATGACTGGCTGTCTTTCTCTGATCCCATGAGCCTATCAAAGCTCATGTCTCACAACCTTCCTTGTCCCTTCAATGGAAAAATCAATGTGGTTTTAGTCAAAGCTATCCACTCTCTAAAAGACTGGGCTAAACAGTAAGCAAACAAACAAAGAACATGGCGTGGGAATGGGGCTGGGGAACCGTTTAGTTGATAAAGCGCAAGGACCTGGGTTTGATCCCCAGAAGAACAGTCATGGTGTCTTATATACACATGTAATCCCACTATGGAGATGGGAAACAGGGAAGAAGACAAGCAGATCCAACCTAGCCTACTTAATAAGTTCCAGGCCAATAAAAGATCCTTCCTCAAAGGTGAATGGTACCTGAGGTACAACATCTGAGGATGAACAATGGTCTCCACGTATCATGAGCACTCACACGCGCACAAAGCGAACGAACAACAAAAATAATATTGTAGCACACACGTGAGTTGAGACAGGAGATTAGCTTGAGCTTCATAAAGACCCTGCCAAAGGACCAGGAAAAAGAACTAGGAGGGAAAGAGAAGACAGGATGAGGAGGAGAAAAAGGAGAGATGAGGAGGAGGAAGAAATAGGAGGAGGGAGAGAGGAAAAATGAGGTAGAAAGCCCCCTTCTTCCTCTTCTTCCTCTCTGCAACTTAAGTTTAAGTTCAAACTATGAAGGAAAGCAAAGCCTTATGGAACAGTCCACTGGATAGGGGGTTAGTGTTTGGAGGATTTCCTGAACATGGTTGACTAGACAATGCAGCACGCTATATAAATAAAGGTGTGGAGGCTGGGGGGGGGAGGGGCGTGTGAACAACTCATTCTAGCTGACCCAGCCACACAGAGGCTAAATGAGGAGGGCTGAGGCTGGACCCTGAATGGAGGATTCCAAATGCAGCAAGTTGGGGATCTGCCAAAACAAGGTCACAATTTTAAAACAGGGCAATCTTTTCTGTAGTAAGAATTATGAATAATTACAATTGATTACATATGATTACCTGGTCAGTGGAGTTGTCCCTCAATCCGCCACTCATAAAGAAACGCACAGAGACCTGTTAGAATTAGAATATAGCCTAAGCACTGGGTCTGGGCAGATCTTAACCCCCTAAGGTAGCGTCCTACCTCCCAGCCCAAACCCTCATAAATACTTGCACACGTTCCATGGGCTGTTTCTCTCCACGTCATGCGTATGCTCCAGGCCATGTGGAGTTCTGATCCACCTAATTAATCCATGATGTCTGTCCTTCTTCCTCCTCCTCCTCCTCTGTCTCCCTCCTCCTTTGCTACTCCTCAGGCCTTAGCCCCACCTCTCTCTCTCTTGCCTAGCCCAGGCTATAGACGACTATTCAACCAATCAGAGATTACTTAGTAGGCAAGGTTACATAATATTTGCTCACATACATGACATCCAGTAAGGAAGATGGGGCAGCAATTAACATTTGAATGAAAGCAGCTTTCAGATCATCCTGACACTTTTCTTTAGGAATTTTGTAAAGGTTTGCTGTTGTTGTTTTGACTTTTTTTTTTTTTTAAAGAAAGCCATAAAGCCTATCAATGAACATTTTAGGTGTGTGTCATTAAAATATGATGACAATTTAACTAGGTCTTTGAGGTGTCTGTATATCCAGTAATGTTATTTCTGGTTGTGGCTGTGAGGGTTTCTGGAAGAGATAAGCATTTGAACTTGTGGACTATATAAAGAAGATCTGCCTTCACCAAAGTGCGTACCCATCAATCACCCAAAATCAGGTACTCAGCCGCATTGTGCATGTGCTCCCACTCAGAAATCAATCTTCTGATGTTAGGGTCTTGGGCCTTTGGAACTGAAGATTTCCATTGGCACTTCCTTTCCTCCAACCCACACCCCCAGTTGTCAGGCCTTCAAGTTCAGACCAAATGACACCACTAGTCTTCCTGGTTCTCTAGCTTGCAATACACAGATGGTGAATTCAAAGTTGTTTCTCCCTGAAAACTGTTGCTTCAGAGGTTCCAGAAGTTTCTTCTCACTGTAGATTTGATCTACTATGTGGCTGAATTATCTCTTAAGGTATGCTTCTGTATGTAAGAGGATCAGAATTCAGATCAGCGCTTGGAAGGAAGTGGCAAAAGTATCCTTGACTTACCTGGAGAGCAGATTTGAAGGCTCCAGGGTCACTGAAACAGGAAACTTCCACCCAGATCATTCTGAGACATCTGGTTTCCTTGGAGTAGTGATGACTGTTCTTCACCCCTCGGTTTGCAGTCTTGAGGTTCATATATTCCAAACAGTTCTCTTGTTCTCACAGCCTGACTTCACACTGCTGAAGGCAGCAACATTGAATTTCCAAAGTACATGTGTCCTATGAAGAATGCTGTTTGCATTATTTATTTTAATATTTTAAAAGTCCCTCATTTAAAAAATTACATGTAAGGAATCAAACTCAGGGTCTTGCACAAGCCAAGCAATTGTTTTTGAACTTCAAATAAACACCATCTTTTTTTTTTTAATGTCAGATAAAAGTCTTCCTGGATCCTACAACTTCTATTTTCCCTACCTGATACCCATTCCTCTGACTTTTAGAAATGGCTCTCTAGTGTTCCCTGGGAGATAGCTAAGTTGAGGGAGTTTGCATTCATCCTATTGAAAGCAAGAACTCACTAAAGGCAGATGTTACTGATTCATCAACAATACCTCTCGAGCACAGTGTGCACAAGAAAAAGTATGTACTAAAGAAATCATAAGGAAGGCATAGCTTCGGACGTCAAGGGAACTGCCATCCACAATGGCGGCTTAAGACAAAGTTAATGGTATCTCAACCAATTATGAACAATAGCAATATAATGTGAGCCACAAACATAACTTTCAAGTTTGTTGATACTCATGACACACAAAAAAAATGAAAAAGGAATAGGTGAGTTTGATCTTAATATTTTAATTTAACTGAATACATTGAAATTATTATCTAACATGCAATCACTATAAAGAAATTCCCAATGAGATTCTCTGCATTTTTTTCTTAACAAGTCTTCAAAACCCAAGGTGTAACTTATGTCTCCATTTAGACAGTTCCCTGTTTTCAGTTTCTCCACTGGCCAACCACATGTAGTCAGTGGTAACTATGGTATTGGTCAGCAAAGGCATCAAAGGTGTTAGTGGCAAATTCCATTCTTAATGCTCATACATTCCTGTGGGTGGGAAAGGAAAGTGAGCATCTGTTCCAACTCTGTCCTTAAGTGGTGCCCTGACTCTCCCCTCCAGAAGTGACCCATCTTAACTCATATACATCTTGAATGGTGTTGAGGCTGTTGCAGGTAGAGATCATTCTATAAGTCTGGACATGGTGAGTTCTCCAGGGTGAGTTCTACAATCCAGTGAGAGTCTCTCTTTCATTCAGACTTCTAATAGAGAAAAAGCATCCTCTTCCTCAGGACTTGTATGTGGGAGAAGTTCTGGAATGCCATATGCCTCCATGAAGAGACTGAGAATGAAGCCATCATGTTGGAAGGTGGAGAGAGATGGAGAGAAATTCAGTTCTCAACAAAGTTCCAAGGACATTCCTGGGCTTTCCAGTGCCTAAATCAATAAATCCAAATAAATCAATCCAATATAAGTTTGGAGATTTGCTAACAAGAGTCCTGTATACAAGAGGAAACTTCTGCTCCATTCCCCAAGGGAATTTAATACATAGTTAGTATAAGGTGGTTTTATTTTTTCCCACTCATGTAATAATCATTTGAGAAAAGAAGCAATTAATGACTCCTGTGGGCCCTGTCACCCTGTGCCCTATGTGTCTGAGGAAGTAGTCTCATGACACTGGAACAAAACTGTAGTGTGGCCCCTTATCCCTCTTATCCACGCTCTCTTGGATTAGACCCAACCAGGAATCTTCTCCCTTTCTCAGCCTCTCCCTGAGCTTGGATGCCTGATGCATGCCAGTAATACATTCACAATCCTGATGTATTGGCCTAAATTTCCACACGATGATCAGGCATGGGTGCTAAACAATTTTCATACAAAATAGAGCCAATAAATATCCTATCAGAAGTAGTCTTCCATCTTTCTCTGAGTCACATCCCTAGAGAAAAATTACAATATTTACTTACATTTTTAATCTTTAAACTTGACTTCCCACTCAACAAACATTAAGAAAGGATCTAATATGAAGGGCGCAATAACAGACATCCAACATAAAAAGATGAATATGTCACTAAATTCAATGAGACAGTATATCTAGCTTATGAAAAAAATCTATAAATAGTAAGTTGAAGTGAAATTTGTGGATTTATACAAATTCCTAAATAAAGCCTGGGTCTGGGAGGAAATGAGACAAGAAAGGCAAGGGCATAAGACTACCTACTACCTCCTTCAAGGGCATACCCTCAATGCTCAGAAAGCTTACCAAGACCTCACCTCTTAAAGATTTAAGCATCTCTCAAGAGGACTCAAAGAAAAACCTTTGATGCACAAACATTTATGAAAAATCTAGGATCCAAGCTATGGCATGATGTAATATGAATAAATCTTGAAAGCACCATGCTACGTGGGATAATTCAGCCCAGAACATGAGATTCTGTCATAGGACAATCTACAATACAAAATTGATGGAGACATAAAACACAACAGTGGCTTCCTCATCTGTAAAGAAATGGAGGGTGGGTGTGCTAATGTGAACGGAGGTTTTATTTAGATTAACAAAACTTATCTGGAATCAGTAATAATGAATATGTGAGTCTAAACACACACCGAAACCCACTGGAATGTACACTTAAAGGGTGAAGTTCATAGGGTGTGAGTTATATCTCCATCATTGTTATTAAAAGAAAAAAAGAAACTTCAAGGATTGAGGAAGGCCCCTAAACTCAATTGTCAAGTCACTGTGTAACCAGGCTTGTGAGTCTTAGGTGAGGAAGCCCATGTTTGTCTTATCTGATTTTGGCCCTCACCTAAGAACTGACTTGTTACACTGGGCTTTTAGACAGGACATCTGGTAGACCACAGCAGACTTCCCATCTCTTATCAGTGGGTTATATAGTAACCCTCGGTTAAAACATCCCAACTCCCTCCAGAACATATCATCCAAACATTTCTTATGAGAACATGGATATACTTATCTCTTCCCCTGTGCAAGAGGCTTATTTCTTCTTTCATAAAGCATTTTCTTTCTTGCATAGCTTGTGCAATCTTTGTGTTCCCAGGAGAGACGCCATACCTTAAGATTTTGATGTATTTCAGCTGTAAGTCAAGGGACCCTAGTCCCTGTTCAGTACACTAACCAGTAACCAAAATAAACATCCCAGGAGCCAGAATCCTGAGGTTGCCTCACATTCAGGAGGTCGTGAGCTATCCGTGTCAGGGTGTGTTTTCCCTTCCGAGACAAGGCAAGCTATGTATGTGCAAAGTAGGAATGTTACATTATCCACTCTTACAGTGCTAAAATATAAGAGGTTCTGAAAAGAGAGAAGAACCAAGGACCGGGGAGATGGGTCAGTCAGTAAAGTGCTCGCCACACAAACAAAAAGGTCTGAGTTTGGATCCCCAGAACCCTGTTAAAAAAAAAAAAAAAAGAGCCACATTTGCATATGCCTGTAACCCCAGCATTGGGAAAAGCAGAGATAAGTGGATCTCTGGAGCTCAAGGGCTAGTCAGTCTAGCTGAAATTGTGAGCATCAGGTTCAATGAGACTTTATCTCAAAAAATAAAGTGGGAAACAATTGAGGAAGACAGCCATATCAACCTTTGGCCTCCACATACAGGAATTCGCACACATGTGAATATATACTTGCACACACACACAGGTAACATACATACAACACGCAAATAACAGATATCCAAATACATAATCAAAGATAAGTGTTTGAAAAATGAAAGAGACGCCAAAGTAAGCTTGGCATTTCACCTTGCATTCCTCTTTCTCCAACGCTGCCTTCCCCAGTCCAGCCCATGTCATGCTTGGGGCGCTTTCTTTGTGTGACTGCCTCCCAGCTCAGGGCCAACCCCCACGAAGAAAAGGGGGGATCAATTCCATACAGATGTGTTGATCCCCTCTTGCCTGGATGAAAGTCTTCTTTCAAGTAGTGTGCATGTCTTCCAGGCTGCATGGCAGCTTGCTCAGGAATGCCACTGGGCAGATGGGCCAAAGCTGCTCCTTAGCTGTCCTTCTGTCAAATTCAAGCTTTTGTTATCCTTGCTAAGGTTGACAGGTGCATCCTTGAGTAGACACATACTGAGAACACATGGCCAGCAGAGGCCCCTAGGCTTCCAGCCCAAAGCGTACCAATGACATTGGTGAGAAAGCTCTTTTGTTCCCCAAAGGCCTCAAGAATCCAAAGAGAGAGAGATAGGATAGTGTAGATGGGAGAGAATGGTGTAGGTTAGACCCTTTCACAGGATAAAAGGAGGAGGTAGAATTCCACTAGCCTTCATGTCCCTACACATTGTCTGTTTGGTGGGGCCTGGGCTATGAGATTAAGCTGTAGCAGGGCTTGCCACACTGCTGGTAACATACTTCCTCTCTCTCCCTTCCTCGCTCCCCCCTCTGTCTTTTTCTCTCTCCCTTCCTCGCTCCCCCCTCTGTCTTTTTCTCTCTCCCTCCCTCCCTCTCTTTCCCTCTCTCCTGCTCTTTTTCTCTCTCCCTCCATCTCTTCATCCCTCCCTTTATCTTTCTCTCTATCAAACACTTTTCTCTCATGTGTCCTTACCAAATCTCAGAGACAAACATGTCCACATCCTCCCCTAGTTCATTCTGGCCTCAGGTCCTCTCTTCCTGTGGCTTTTTCTGGGATCACAGATGTCATCATAGGTAGCAAAGAGCACTCAAGCTACCTGCTATAATCTGGGCCACTCACTTAACAGCAAGGAAATGTGGGCTCTGGCTTTCCTGTACTCTTAAAAGGAATTTAACCCCAAACCCATACCAGGCAAAGATCAGTAAAGCAAGGTCCCACTCCAGGAGGACAGACCACTGTGTACTCAATGTTGCAGCTAAGAATGCACTGGATGGGAGGTCTTATCATCTCTTCCCAAAGACCAGGAATAAGGCTCAGAGTCACAAAGCAATTTGAAGACAACAGGTGATGGAGCCAGGATCAGCACCCTGGCCCATAGGCTCCAGAGCTCACACAGCTCCATGTTCAACCTTAGCCTCCAAAGAGTGTAAGGTCCTAGTCTCAAAGCCAATGGCCCCTTCTAAGGCATGAGGCCCATATAGAAAAAAAATAACAGCATCTCCCAGCTCTGATCATAGACACAGTCCTAGAATCACTACCATTTGCCCATAGATGGTACCTTAGAGAACAGCTAGAATACCTGGACCAACACTGTCACATGACAGTTCAAGACTCCTAAGGAGGTGGCATGGTCGTACTGCGGTCTCTATATCAGAGCTGCCATCAGAGCCAAGGCTCTGGCCCCGGAACTACAGAACAACCTGCTGGGGCTGTTTGAGAGGCAGCTGCACAAACCACACTGCTCAGCTTGCAAGTCCTGGAGTCTCCTTCTTAGTTGACGCCATCACCCACGCTACATGTATGCCCTGTGACATCATCAGTTGCTTTTGGCTCTGCCACCTTCCTTTTCCTTGTTCGCACTTGGATGGAATCACCGTACCTGTTAGGAGGTATAGAGGAGGTCATACACGAAGCAACCAGGACAGTGCCTGGCACTCAGTATCTGCTGTTATCAACCCACTACAGTAACTCACCTCTCTACCAGTGCATCTTCAACAACCGAAACCAGGGCACAGGAGAGGAGCCACACAATTAAATCAGCTTAGGAAAGCATTCCTCCCTATCTCAGGATGACAGAGATTAATAGGACCTGGAGATCATATCATATCTTGGAGAAAGAATTCTAAACAAGTAGACATGGAGCAGAGCCCTGGCATCTCTCACTGCCCTGCCCCCACCCATACCTACCAACACCACACCCTTCAGCATGTGTACTCATAACCCAGGAGACTAAGACTGAGATTTCTCTCCTCTCCCAGGTGAGAAATAGCGCATTCTGTGGATATCAGGGTGGCAACCATTAATGGAGAATTGTTAATAAAGTATCAGAATTCCCAGGGGTGGGGAGATAGGAAAAACCCTTCAGCTCCCCGTTCCCACCTAGACTTCTTTTTTCCCTTCTCACAGGGCCTGGCCCTTGTAGTCTTACATTGCTCTGAACCTCTCCAGGAACTAGTCCATAGAAAGGGAATTCTGAATAAAAAGAGAGGCAGTCCATGGCAGTAGAATTCCAAAACAACAGGAATAGATGGTCATTTGTCTCTGATATGACCTTGAGACAAACCCTTAAGTACTGTCACCTCTTACAAATCTCAGGACACTTGTGATATCTAAGTAATTTGTCCAGGAGATTCTCTTTTGAAAAAGAAACTATAATCAGTTCCATTTGGCCTCTCTCTGTAAATGTGAAAGACCAGAATGAGGTGGTGAGGGAAGGCCGTGCTTTAAAAAGCTTTTTCAAAATGGCTGCTAGTGGCTGGAAATGTAGCTCAGTTAGCAGAATGCTTTTATAGCATACACAGAGCCCTGAGATAAATTCCCAGTACCACGTAAACCAACTATGGTAACATAGACCTGTAACTCCTGAACTAGATGAGTGGGGAAAGGAAGATCAGAAGTTCAGGGTCATCCTCTACTACATAGTCAACTTCAAGACTAGCTTGAGCTACATGGGACCTTGCCTGAAAATAAAAACAAATGATAAGAAGCCAAGTGTCCAATTCATTGCCCTGGAACTATGAGGCGTTCATTCTACTGGCCTTTCTGTCTGTTTGCTGGCTCAGCTTCAGTTTATACCCTTGTTTCATTTTTCATCCAATGCAATTTTGTAAAGTTAAGATACACTCACAATCTTGTGAGCCCTTTTAAAATTATGGCAAAAAAACTAAATCATGCAAAATAATGCCTGCAAGACTGTTTTAGGAATTAACAATAGTGTGCATGAACATTCCAACATTCTCCCTGAGTGGATGATCAGCAAATAACAGTTATTATTCCCATGCCTTTTCACACACAGAATATCGTGTTTCTGTGCGACCACCTGATGTGTCTTAGGCCAGATTGCACATAAAGAAACACAGACTTCAAGATGCTAACTGAAAGAAGTGATGCCCGAGTGTGTCATCTCAGAGGAGCCATGCTCCAGTGATTTTTTTTTCAAGTAATTGGTGAAATGTTAGTGATTTAAGGCACAACTAATAACAATTAACAATTGCTGAGATTACTATATTAAAGTGATTCAACCACATCACCAGGACTATTGCCACCATTATCACTCCTCCCTCTACCACCATTGCCACCCCCATGATCATCATTGTTACCATCACAACAATCAACACCATCATCATCTCCACTACCACCATTTCCACCACCACTGTGAGAACCATCACCAGGACATCATCTCCACTACCTGTATTCCCACCATCACTACCACCATTATGACCATGACCACCATCAACACCATTACCACCACTACTATCAACCACCACTACCGTCACTATTCCTGTCACCATTTTCCACTACAACACGGATAATCACCACCACATTATTATCACCATCACTACCACCACTGTTATCACGACCATTGTCACCGCCACGATCATCACCACCGTCACTGTCTTTCCCTGATCCCCAGTTATATCCATAATATCGAAGTCCAGCTATGACTTTGAGTGCAGATAAAACAGAGGAATCTTGATAGAGCAGAAGAGTCAGGGAATCTCTGTTCCAAGACATCAGTGCAAATTCTGTGAATGTCCTAGAAATGTTCTATCTGAACTTCTAAAGCAGGGGAAAGAGGAGAGGGGCGCTAAAGAGAAGAGACTGTCACAGAAAAAGACAAGTATCATTGTCACCACCAGAAGACATTCTACCTGGGCAGGTGATAGAGAGGGATCTGTTCTATGGGAAGCTAGAGAATGGGTTAAACAAAGGTAGAGCTGCTCCCCAGTTCTCCATCAACTCTGGGTGTTGGGGCATAGGGCTTGCAGTTAAAATAAAGAGCGCTTGTGTATGTTGTTCTCAAGTCTCTGAATGTGTCAACTGACCAGCAGGGAGAATTTAATAATAAACTCAGCCTGTTCTGTAGAGCTGTGGAACTAGAGTTGTATTTGCAGCAGGAGTCTGTCTAGGGAGAAGAAGTTCTTTTGTTCTTAAAGTGAAATACTTTACAGAGAAGCAGATTTTTGCTTTCATCTTGCCAAGGTGAACCTTGTCTGGGACTCAATCTCACTACCAAAGAACCCCCCTTCTGTAGCCTAGTTTCAAGAGGGAAAATGGAGAGCATCTCCCCGCCCTCAGCTCACCACACTGCCATGACCTACAGCTCCCAGAAGCACTCTCAGGTACTTTTACAAGGGCAATAATCTCATTCCTTAGGGTCCCACCCTCGTGGCCCATTCACTCAAAGACTCTTCTTCCAATTAAGGGAATCGAGACTTCAACATATGGATTTGGAGATCTGCTGTTTAAGCAACCAGTCACCTGGTGAGTTCTTATTATCAAGGGAAGAGACCCTGAAGTCTAATCTAACCTTAGCTAGGTACTAGCTAGCGAATCTCAGGCAAGTGAGTTAACTTCTCTGGACCTTGGTTCCCTCATCTATGAATGGAAGCAATAAAGTTAGCTACTTCACAGAATCAGCATAAAGACGTAGTGAACTCATAGTAGGTAAGAGCTCAGACTCAAGCTTACTCCTTTCCAAATTATTTAACATTATTTATTAATTGGTTGTTTTTATCAATTTACTAAACAATTAATTATTTACTAATCTGTTGTTTAATATTAATATTATTAATATTGTGTTTTTATAACATTATAATTCAACAATTATATAGTGTATGATATAAGATTTATTGATTATATAATAATATTAATTATATTATAATCTATAATTATGTTGATGTTGCTATAAATAAAAATATTAATAAGTTGGTTGATTTATTAATAGATAAATGAAATTAATTGTTAATATTTTACTGTTTTTTATTATTATTTTGTGTCACTCAAAACCTATTTATTGAAGGATGGCATACCTCATGCCCCAAAACCTTAATGTTCAAGGCCAGCCTGGACTACATTAATGAGGTGCTGTCTAAAACTTGTTTTCTAATTTGTGTATTGGGCTCCCACTGCACACAGGCACACCTTATGAGGGGGTGTGGGGTTGGGTTGGGGTTCTGCCTGTGCTCTGTTCTTAGGCCAGAAAGGAGGGAGCGTTACGTGACAGAGAAAGAGCACAGCTGTGGAGCCCGGGGGCTCCCGAGAGTCATAGAAAGAACCTGCCACAGTCTGAGCCCATCGATGGTATCACTCACTTGAAACGCCAACCTGAACTTGTTACCCTAAGCCCTTTAATTCCTCAATTTCTCCCGTTCCCCTTCAGTTTTATCCAAACTCCCTAAACCCGCTGTAGCCTCCTGGAGATTTATGAACCGCGGAGCCCCCTTTTCTCATCCCCGATGTACCTCAAAGTGTTTCTTCACCTTCCAGTCCCACTGAGTATCATTTGCAGGGTTTGACATAGCAGCCTTGTCTCTTGATCACTTGGAACCCATCTTCCGTTACCCTGCAGCTCCCCCATTAACCCTACCTCATGTAACCTCTGTATCACTGTTTGGTAATTGTCCGCTTAACTGTTTTTCCCTACCATCCTTCTGAGGCTTGACTTCAGGGCTGGGTCTGCCTGGTCCACACTTGTCACCAAAGCCTGCAGCATGCACTGACCCTGTAGTGAGCCAAGAGCTCCCTACATCCTACTGAACGGATTTAGGCCGGAGAGCTGGACAAGTCATCAAAAGCAACCTCCGATGTGGGTCGGCTATCTGAAGTTGTCCAGCCTGCCCCTCGGATAGAACAACTAACATTTTCCCCTCTTAAAGCTTTGAAATGAATCCAGGCGGTGATGGCGCAGGCCTTTAATCCCAGCACTCGGGAGGCAGAGGCAGGTGGATCTTTGAGTTCAAGGCCAGCCTGGTCTACAAAGTGAGTCCAGGACAGCCAAGGATACACAGAGAAACCCTGTCTCGGAAAAAAAAATTATTGAAATAATATCCCAGGGCTGGAGATGCTCGTTGTTTACAAGTTCACAGAGAACCCTTGTTCAGTTCCAAGCGCCCACATCAGGCAGCTCACAGTTGCCTGTAGCTCCAGAACCGGGGATCCTGAATAAAGTTAGCCGCTGTCAGCTTCCTATACAGTGGAAACATCTTTCTAGAGAAATTCACAGATTTCTTTTCCACAGTATCTCTTTGGGGCTGCGAGTTCACCAGCCCTTATAGATGCCTCTTCTCTCTTTTTAGAGCCAGAAAAACAGAACTCCCAAGGAATTGACTTTCTGCTAGTAAATGGCAAAGCCAGGATGCCAAGCTCGACCTCCCACCACAGGCATGCCTCCACCTCAGGGCGAATGCCCTTGCTGACAAGGCACCCTTGCCAAGGGCGTCGGGGAGCTCATCTGTGAAACAACGCTCTCCCTGGCCTTCTCAAAGAAATTTTGGACTTCCAGCTAGCTGTTTCTTTAAAGAAGACAGGACAAGCACAGAGCAAGTAGCAGAGGGGCTGGGACTCTAAAAGTCGCATTTCTGCCATTCCTGCTTGGGGGGGGGGGGGAAATCCCTGGGGACCTGCTGCAGATCCCAAGTATTCCAGGAGCGTGTAGTGAAAACAGCCTAGTCTCCCCCGAGAGACTGGAAGAGAGCGGAAAGTCAAGAGTTGTGTTATTTCTCAGCTCCTCACAGAGAGTCAAGTCAGGTTACCTCCCCCAGACAAAATGAGGGGACCCCGCGGCGGCGGGCGTCCTTCCTTTGGACGAGATTCCCATCCTGCGAACCTCCATGTGAGAGGCCTCTGGGAATGGCTCATTGTTTGGAATTTAAACATCTCAGACTTCACCTACACAGAGAGAACTATTTTTTAGGTATGCCAAGAATTAAGCAGCGAAGGCGTCCGCTTAATTGTATGTGAAACAGAAGCTAATAGCATTAGCGGGCTGGCCACCTCCACCGGTAGCGTGAGGCAAGGACTGGCTGTCAGGAAGTGATCAATGAATGGGCTTTGAGTGGAGCTACCTGAGGCAAACGCAGCACTCACGTGGCCATTGTCCCTTTCATCCCTTAGTAGGCGAGAAACCTAACTTTCTGTCTGTGTTCACTGCGTGAGTGGAGTGTCTTTGATCTCCCAAATCAGCAAGAGCCCCAAAGGGAAGCAAGCGGTGGTTTTGATTATTATCTTTAAAGTCTAAAAATTCCTTAGGTGAAATTTGGTATGAAACGCATCTACGCAGTGGGGGAAGGTGGGTGATTGTGTCGGAGTCTGGGCCTCATTAAGGCCCAGCTATTTTCACTAGGCAGTCAACTGGAGCAACCGAATTCCTTGATAAAGCTCGAGATTTCCAGGAACTGCTTGTAAAAAAATTTAAAGAAGGAGCTCTTCTGTCTGGTTCTTTTATTCCGCACATAGCATCATGAGTTCCCCAAAGCCAGGCCTGGGGATAAGAGGTATTATCTGTTTGTCAAATTGTCTCTCAAGTTTTAATGCTCGGTTTTGACCTTTGGGGTACACTATTCAATTTATAATTCCTTTCCACTGACGGCCTGTCTTTTGATCTCTATAGTAGACCCGGGAAGAAGGGGGTACATGATGCTGTCTGTCATAACAGTGGAGAAACTGAGGCTGAGAGAGAGACTGTGATTTGGGAAAAGCTGTCTTGTTTCTCATCTTTAACAAGCAGGTAAATCACTGGCAGATTCAAGGGAAGGGATGGTCCACAAACTGCCCCAATGTTTCTAAGGTCTCCCTGGGGTGCTAACAGCAACAAGATCAGAGGCAGTTAGGACCCAAAGGGAGACCATGCATCTCTCTCAAATCCAAAGCTCTTGTGCTAAGTCATGCTGCTTATAATAAATCCTGAGGGCTGAGGAGATGGCTCAGTCAAGAAAGTGCCTTCCGGGCAAGAATGAGGGCCTGATTTCAGATTCCCAGTACCAAGATTAAAAGCCAACCATGGAGCCTGCTTGTAATCTCAGTGCTGGAAGTCAAAGACAGGCAGATCCCTGAGCTAGCTGGCCAGCCTAGGCTCCTTAATCAGTGAACCTCAGGTTTAGTAAGAGATCTGACTTCAAAGATAGAGGGGACACCAACAAAAATCTCTGCCCTCCACAAGTACACATGTGCACACACACACAAAACCACACACACACCACATATATACACAATCACCTATGCACCATATGCACAAACATATAAAAACCACACACACACATACAACCACATACCACATACAAACATATACACACACATGGCCACATATGCAACACACACACACATATACACTACACACACATACAACCATATATACACAACACACGCATATACACACAACCACATGTGCACCACACACACATACAACAGAATATACACCACACAATACACAAATATATACACACCACACCCTCAACCACATGTACACACCACACACACACACACACACACACACACACACACACAAGCACATACACAGCACACACACAAACATATACACACCACACACACACTAAACCTATAAACATGACTCTTAGGGTTCAAACTCCATCTAGCTAGCGCCTGTTGTCTTTGCTCACTTGTCTTAACCTCTCAAGGTACCTTTTTCCATCTGTCCAAAGGAGCTCCCTGGCAAGGCCACTCACAGGACTACCTCTGAAAAGTGGAGACAAGGCACACAAATGGTTAGATTGGACCCGTCACAGTGTAGACCTTAGTGATGCTTGTTCATGTTACTTATTGACTGCACTGCCTACAAGGCCTAACTATAGAGTCTCTCTCTATATCTATCTCTCTATCCTACAAGGCCTAACTATAGAGTCTCTCTCTA